>QEPC01009472.1:17912995-18026753 GCA_003113815.1 Sphenodon punctatus | reverse complement strand
CTCCTGCGGTCTGCCGGGGGTGCCCTCCTGGAGGTCCCCCGTGTTAAGCGGGGGGCCACGATGGAGCGGGCATTCTCGGTGGTAGGGCCGCGGCTGTGGAACTCCCTTCCGGAGGAAGCTTGCCTGGCCCCAAGCCTTTTGACATTTCGGCGGAACTGTAAGACCTGGCTGTTTGCCCAGGCCTTTGGGAGGGAGGGTGGGGCGGGGTGATTTTTAATCCCCCACCGATTTATTTATTATTGGACTTTGCCCTGTTTTATTGTATATTTTATATTTGTATTTTAAATTGTTTTAATGGTTTTATTGTTGTCAGCCGCCCCGAGCTGCATTGCAGGATGGGGCGGGATAAAAATCTATAAAATAAATAAATAAATAAATAAATAAAGATCAGAACAAGAAGCAAGCATGGTAGGGCAGAGTACTTTGGGAGAACAGGACTTTTAAGATGGTTAGCGCCAGCACAGTGGCAGCGCAAGCAGGGCTGCAGGTGTTGGGAGTAGATGGAGGACAGTGTTTAATTGCAGAGCAGCTGTGTTGGGGGCGTGGCTGTAGCCAGCCCTAGAGAGTCAAGTCTGAGAGTAACTGAGTGATGAGGGGGACTCGACAAGCAGAACCTTTGAGAGAGCTCACCTGCTGAGAAGTAGTATAGCCAGAGTGAAACTGACCACCGGGTTTGGAGACGTAATGGCCAAAGTGGAACTGGCAGCAAGGACTCTGGGAAGGGTCAGAGCTGGGAAGCCTGACCGAGAGAGACTAAGGGTGAAAACAGACGTGACACTAACCACCCTTTAACCACCTTTGGTGGTCATTTATCCATGTTTCAGGGCTGCATAGGGCACCAATACAGCCCTGCAACATGCATAAATAACCACCAAGGGTGGCTAAAGGGTGGTTAGCGTCATGTCTGTTTTCACCCTAAGGGAGCTTCTGAGAGCAGCTGGAGAAAGCCAAGAGGCGGTAACCGGGGACTGAAGTGTGTATATACAGACACTATGGGTGGAGGTATGTAACTAAATGGACATTAAATGTGGGCTGGAAGCAAAGCAGGGGATCAGGCAGGAAGAGGTAACCATGAAAAATGGGTTGCTCCACCCAGATTCCTGTTTCTACTAGCTAGCCTCATATCCTGGCTGACAGCCAATTAGAAAGCTGGGAGGTGTGGCAAGGGCTGGAATAAGCTGGAGCTAGGGAAAGGTTAGAGATGAAGCAGGTCAACAGGGCTAGGACCCAGGGCCATCCTTACCACGAGGCAATCTGGGTCAACTGCCACCGACCCTGCTATTTTCTGTACTTCTGGGGGTCCCACTTGTGGCCCACATTTTCACCCGGGCAAGGTGCAGGGTCCCCGGAGGAAGTGTTCAGAAGCAGTTCAGCTTCTTTTGGGAACGAGGCGCCGGGAGCACATTACACCGGTGCTCCGAAATCTGCACTGGCTGCCTACAGATTTCCGGGCACAATTCAAGGAGCTGCCGGTTTTGATCTTTAAAGCCCCAAACGGTTTGGGCCCCACACATCTGAAGGACGAACTATTCTTCCATGTTCTATTGCTGCCCATGTGATCGGCTGGGAGCGCCTCCCTGCGGGTGCCATCTGTTAGCCTTGTCCATATAACAAGAGCTCACAGGGAGGCATTCTTGGTTGCTGCCCCGATGCTATGAAACTCCCTTCCTCTGGAGGTTCGGTTGAACCTGATCACCGGTGTCTTTCAGAGGTGGTGTAAGACTTTACTATTTGGAAAAGCATTTGACAGGCAGGGATTTGGGATTGGGGTGGGTTTTGATGGGTGGCTTTGGGGGTAGGGTTATGAGGGGGGTTGGATATGGGGAATTGTAGGGTTGTATTGGGTGGGTGTTGTTGGCAGGGTTGGGTTTTAAGTTATTTTATTATGTGGTGTTTTGATATTTGTACAGTTGTGAGCTGCCCTGAGCCTTAGAGAAGGGTGGCATATAAATTTCAATAAATAAAATAAACATGACTGCCTCTAGGGCCCTGCAGATAGGGGTGGGAATACCGGTATCGGATTAATCCGATAATCACCGGGATTGGTGTACTGGATTTTTAACATTGGCCACTTTACCAGTTTTGTTACGTTGCGGCCATTGAAGTTAATGTCCGCAATGTAAAAAAAAACGGTAAACTGCCCAATGTTAAAAATCCGGTATGCTGATACCAGTAGATCCAGTACCAGGCAGATCTGATACCGGTAAATCTGGTATCCGGTATTCTCCCCAGCATCCCACCCCTACCTGCAGAAGGTGCCCCTGAGGGAGTGAGGCCACAAGAGACAACACATTTTATCTTTGCCCTGGGCTCTGTTAATTCTAAGGCCAACCCTGAGAGGGTTGGGTTGAGACAGGATAGTGCTGTGGCACTAAGTACTGTTCTAGAACCCCTGAAGGCACAGGTTCAAGCCCTGGGTGGATCTCTAATAGTATCCCACTAGGCTATCAGGGAACGTGGGTTCTTAGGCAGCTTCTGGACCCCGGCTAAGCTATGGAAACATCCTTACTGGGACCAGGGGAGGCGAACTGTAAAGCTTTATCCCAACGAAGCTGAGACTGGGTGGCCAAGACAGAACTTTGCAGGACTCGATCTTGCATATAATCTCCCAACTGCTAGGAAATGCTTTCCCTTCTGGAGGGACACAAAAACCACATCCCTCTCTGAATGGGATCTGGGCGGAGCTGATGATTTTCCTTTCCCAGAATTTCATGAGGAGGCAAGAGCAGGGAGGAAGAGACCAAGGCAAAGTTGCATTCCTTCCCGAATGGATTCTAGTTGCTTTGTCCCTAGGGCCTGCTAGTAACAGTGAGTAGCATTTCCCCCATTAATAAGGAGTCATGCTGTGGAATACGTGTGTGTTAAAGGGACACAATGGATGTGTGACCCCATTTCAGAGTGGCTGTTCTGCATGCCCCCACCCCTTTTTAACTAACCCTCTTCCCCTCTAGGCTACACTCCCTCCAGAGAGACCACATTTTGCTATAAGGAGTGGCATATAAATGCTGAAGGAATATGCATTCTTGTTCAGACGCTGTTACGGTAAAATGCTAGCAGACTAGATTGAAGCACAAGGAGCCGTCTGTATCTGCTGCCTTTTGATAATGCAGTCTGAAGGGTCCCCTTGTGAGTATGTCTGGAGAAGTTTCTCTCTGTCTCAGAGAATGTAAATGATGCTGTCTTGACTCCTCGTGGTTCTGTCAGCTCGAGAACGTTAGACTGAGAGTCTGAGCTTCCCTCTCCTAAGGGAGCAATGAGCCTTCTCTCCTCCTCTGCACTTCTGTAACTCATTTTCTCTCTCTTCTCCTCGAATAAGCAAGGGCTTCAGGATCCTAGACCAGTAGCACATGGGGGCAGGATCACAGAAGTGAAAGAAGGAGAAATGTTGATCATAGGTCTCTCATCTAGCCCTGCCAGAAACATGATTCTTCCCCTCCATTGTATAAAACACCAGTATTCAATCTAGTTTTTGACTCTTCAAATTAATGAGGGTTCTGCCGGTCCTCTCAGGAGGAATCTATTCTGCAGGTCTATGGATGATCTCCATGAGGACGCTTTTCCTGATGGACAAGCCTTAATGTCCCAGGTTATCCTGTTGCTCCTGATGAAGGGATAGAAAACCCCATGGCACAGGGCTACAGCTGAAACCAACGGGCATTTTTTCTTTTTTCACTTTTTCAGATAGCCAGATAATATCCACTCCTTTTTGCAGGTACTTGTTTCAGCTCTTCCTGGGTTAAACTAACCATGAGATCCTGCACAACCCCAGAATATGGGGGAAATAAAGATGCCCTAAGGCCTCTTCTCCCTACTCCTGCACTCCACCATGTTTGCCTCAAATACAAGAAGAAAGAGTAACTGAAAATCCAGGGCAGTCTCTGGTGCTTCTAATGCTGAACCAAGGATAAACTAAAACAGAAGGGGAAGAAAAAGAAAAAAAAGTCAAGCTAAGCAAAATCCCATCTCCATCTGATTGCATTTTTATGCCCACATGTCATCTCTCTGTAAATGCTGTTATAGCACAAGAGGGACCGGGCTCTCATTGCATTAGTGGGCACCGCAACAGAGAAGGGTTAGTATGATCTGAGGCTTCACTGAATTATGGAATGACTAGATGAATATTGAACTGTGCCATCCTTCCTCGGCTGCAAGTTTGGCTCCCTGAGCATCTGATCTCTGCATTGCGGACAGCTGAAAATGTATTTACTCGCAAGAAGCACATGATTTAATATGATCGGGTGGCAATTGCAAATAGTGGGAGAGGCCACGAACTCTAGTCAGAATGATGGAGGGGAGAGACTATAAAAGACCATGATCCTGCTGCGTCCATTGAGTTCACTGGCAAAACACCCACTGGCTTCCAGTGGTCTATTGGTTCTAAATCTTTTGGATCCACTGGCTTCATTGATTAACTTAAACCTGTTCTGGTGTCAGGGGGGAGAGGAAAAGGGGGGGACTGTCAGGAGCGAGAGGGAGAAAAGGGGGGAACTCAACCACCCTGGACTCACGCACTATCTGTCGATCCTCTCTACTGGCTCCTGGATCAAGAAAAGGTATCGCTCAGAATCATGAGGTGGTCTATGGATCTCCACAGAGATCTGATCTAGATCATCATAGGGGTACAGATGTGCCAGGAGAGAGGAGTCATCGAGGACCACACAGCCCCTATTTGCACCAGGAAATAAACACTCACAATATCCTTGTTCAAGCATGAGCCAGGAAACCACACAACCATCCACACACACTCACTCAGCTATCGTCAAACCAGACTCGCATGACACCAAGGCTAGTCTCTCAGGCTGCTGCACTGATTACTGGAAGCTCACTATGCTTCCAGCCTTGCTTTTAACTGTCAGACCCCACCCTGGTGCTGCTCCCATTGGCGTAGGTGCGCTGAGTGCCAGGGCAGTCCCAGCTGCATGGTCCCGCCTCCCTGTTGTTCCATGCTCACAGACGCACTGGAACTGGCACTAGTCACATCCCCTGCCTCCGCTGTGTCGACGTGGTCCAGCGTCCCCCCTACTTCTGGCTCCCCAAGATCTTCCCGGCTCACCTGTGGTCCCCTGAGCCTGAAGGAGTCACCAGAGCTGTGCCTGCAGATCTTGCAGTCCCTCCTACTTCTTGCGCAAATCCGCCACTGGACTAGGCAACGCGGGCAGTGTCTGACAGTAACCCCCTCCAGGAAGACACCCCCCCCCACCATGTCAGAAGGGAGCCAGATTTGAAAGGGTACAAGTGGTAGAACCAACGGGCTAGCCGTCAGGCATGAAGAGCAGAGGCTGGCTCCCAAGACCAATTGGCTGCACTATAACCTTTCCAGTAGATGAAATAATACAGTTGCCCCTTGTTCAATGTGTGAATCAAGAATAGCCTGCACGTCATACTCAGGGACACTTTCAATAGGTGTTATGGGTGGAGGTGGACCAGCGGTAGAGGGGGAAAGAGGAGTAGTAGTACATTTCAACAGGGAAATGTGGAATGTAGGGTGTATGTGAAAGTGTGGAGGTAACTGTATCTTGTATGTGACTTCGTTCACATGCTGCAGTATCAGAACAAGGTATTTGTAGTCTAATTTCAAGGATGGTCATAGAGAAGGGTAGTGACATGGATCAATCCACACTACGTCACCTGGTGGAACTGAACAATGAGCATGATCCGCATAATGCTTGTATCGTTGTCGAGCATTCTGCAACATCAGTTTGGCATGGGTGTGCACTTCTTGTAGCTGTTGGTCTAAGACTCCTGCAGCAGGAACAGAAATAGAAGGGAGTTTGGAGAAGCATAGCCGGAGGTGATATCCATATGTTACAAAGAAGGGTGAGGAACCGAGGGAGGCATTTAGTGAATTATTTAGGGATGGGCGAACGCGGTTCGGAAGTTCAGAGTTTGGACCAAACTCGACCAGTTCGGTCGACCGAAATGAACTTCCAAACCGAACTCGATTTTTGAACCGAACCGAATTTCGGAACTTGGCTCTGTTAACCCATCCCTAAAAGATAATATTCCATTTAGTTCAATGAGGTTTGAATTTCCAAACTTTGATTGGAAGTTCGGAGTTCAGACCGAACTTGAAAAGTTTGGTCGACTGAACCGAATTTCTGAACCGAACCGAATTTCCGAACTCAGTTCTGTTCGCCCATCCCTAGCATTATTGTAGGCAAATTCTGCCTGGGGTAGGAACTGGAACCAATCATCTTGTAGGTAATTGATGTAACAACATAGATATTGTTCTAGAGACTGATTTACTCATTCTACCTGGCAGTTCACCTGCGGGTGATAAACTGTGATAGGACTTAGCGTGACCCTGAGGGTGGAAAAGAGCGCCTTCCAAAAGCACGCAATAAACTGGGTGCCTCTGTCGGTAATTATTTTGGTAATAGAATTTTACTATGTAACTAAGAATTAGAAGAGCTGTTTGCTGAGAGATAGGGAGCCCAGTGCATGCAATGAAGTGTCCTAGTTTAGTAAAATGATCGATTACGACTAGGATGGTGTCAAAACTGTGAGTGGCAGGTAGGCCCACAATAAAGTCCAAAGCAATGCGCTGCCAGAGTCCTTGGGGTAAGGGAGTTACTTGCAAGAGGCCCCCAGGTCTTTCATGGTCAACCTTCGTGCTAGCACATATAGTGCAGCCTAATGAGTAAGCTTTCACATCTTGAGTTATTGTAGACCACCAAAAATGTCACTGGAGTAACTCTTCGGTGCGACGTTGACCTAGGTGTCCTGCCAAGTGTGCGTCACTCATGATGGGCCCAGAGAACATGCTTTCTGGCCTTTGGGTACTACAGTCTTTTTCTTGTAAGTGTATATGCCTTGATTTCAGTTGTATGAGGGGTTTGTCACTAAGGTATTATAATAATAATAATAATAATAATAATTATTATTATTATTATTATTATTATTATTATTTGTTAAGCCACTTCAGTGGTTCTTGGGGAGTGCAAATTATCACTGCCAATATCTCCAGAATTATGGAGACCATATGATGCCCTTAACCCTACTGTTGTAAAAGGGGATACTCTATCTCTGGACGAGGAAACAACAGGAGGCCTCTGAGCTCGTAAAAGAAGTCTTCACCTTAGCCCCAATATCACAACATCCCGACATCCACAAACCCTTTGTGGTAGAGACAGATGCTGCCAATTTTGCTTTTAACTGTCAGACCTCACCCTGGTGCTGCTCCCGTTGGCATAGGTGAATTGAGTGCCAGGGCAGTCCCAGCTGCGTAGCCCAGCTTCCCTGCTGTCCCATGCTCACAGAAGCACCAACCCTGGCTCCGCTGTCGTGGTGTTGTCTCGCATCTCCCCTACTACTGGCTCCCCAAGATCTGCCCAACTCACCTGCAGTCTCCAGAGCCTGCAGCAGACCTGCTGGCCCCTCCTGCTTCTGACGCGAATCCGCCTCCAGAGCAGGTGGTGCAGGTGGCGTCTGACACCTGGTTGACTTAAGCTGGGGGTGGGGAACCTTTGGCACATGAGCCAATTTCAGTCTGTGGCTGATTTTTATTTGGCCACGTTCACATTCCTGGATCTGGCCCATGGACTGAGTTCTGGCTCTCAAGCCATGAAAGACTGAGCTCTGAGGAAGAAAGCCAAGTTGAGGACGTGCACTCAAGAATAGGGGATTGAATAGTGCTCCACCTGAGCACTGTTAGCTGGAGCAGGGGTAAGTTAGGAAGCAGGGTAGGGAGGAAGGGGCAAGACCTGGGCAAACCCGCCTCTCTCAGGTAATCCCACGAGTAGGGTAATTCCCTCAGGATCATGGGTGGGCTTTCTCCCTGGTTATGGGAGCAACGCAGATCATCACAGGGAAGGAGAGGTGAAGTCTGCCCAAGGAGTAGCGAGGAAACAGTACACACGGGACTCACTTTCACGCAACACACAGGGCCCAGGAGGAGGGGGGCAAGTGAGTAGGTGCGGTAAGGGGAGTCCCAGGGTCTCAAGGTGAGGAGGGGGGAAGGGTCCAGGGGAAAGGTATAGCGAAGGGGGATGCACTTCGGGAAGAGGGTGAAGGGATCCAATCCATGGGGCAGCAAGACACTCAGGGGGTGCTGGAACAGGTAGGACGGCACAATCCAATTTCTCACAGTCACCAGTAACTCTCACACAAAATACAAACCAGGGTAGGTGTCACAGGAGTGGGTGTGAGGAAACCAATAACTGAAGAACAACAGGAGAAGAGGTCTGGAGTACCCCGGAGGGGGGATTGCCAGGAAGGAAAAACCTCTCAGCCAGTCTCCTGAGTATGCCGAGACAGTTCTCGTTCTTGCCACCGGGTAACCCGGCCTCAGAGGAGGTGACTCATCATCGAGGGGATTCAAGCAAGAGAGGGAAGCACCCGAAGCTAGAGAGGAACCAGAAGCTTTAGGAAGTAACCAGAGATGATACCGGGAAAGGGGTGCAAGGTAAGGACAGAGCAGGAGGGGAGCCGGGTCAAGAGGGAACGCAAGCTAGGGGGGAGGGGGACAAAGCGAGACTCAGGAAGAACGGGCAACCATGGGGGGAGCCGGACCAGAGAGATAAGGAGCACCCTAAACAAGGGAGACCCGACAGGACAGGGCGAAGGGGGGAGCTCAAGACCAGGACAAGACAGGATCAGGCACAAAGTGGGGGGGGGGACTCTAAACTAGGACGAGGGAAGTAAGCCAGGACAGGACAAAAGGAGGGGGAGCTCAGGGCTAGGAAGCAGGACTCTGGTAACTGAAGCCCCAACAGGAACAAAGCTACGGGGGATCAGGGCTATGGCCAGAGAGGAGAACAGGGTAAGGGCAGGAACCAGGGGTGGCTGGTGGGTCTTGAGGTTGGAGGGGCAGTAAGGCCGGCCAGTGGGCAATGGTGGGTGGAGCCAGGGCAATGGTGGGCGGAACCAGGGCAACGGTGGGTGGCATAACCCAGCAGCAAGGAGTTCCGAGGGTTGATGTTGGATGGACATTCCGTTACTTAATCAAGCAATTTCACTTAGGTTAGGCAGGTTATAATCACCTTCTCTGCCGGGTTTAAAAGAAGGCAGTTAACCTTAAACCTCACTTACAAGCAGTTTTAGCAAAGACACACACACACACACCAAGCAGAGGTTAAGAACGCTGCTTCAGAAAGAAGGGACTTGCTGCATGTATGTTGGAGGGACCCCAATCCCCGCTTCAGAAGTCCCTTCTGAAGCAGTATTCTTGCCCTCTGCTGCGTGTGTGTGTTGGGTGGGGGGGAATTTCAAGGACCATGAATCACCAGACTCACAGTTACATCTCGGGATTTAAAAAGCATCCCATTTCCAACATTGTGAACACACACCTAAAGATCGCCAGACTCACAGCTACATCTCGGGATTTAAAAAGCATCCCATTTCCAGCATTGTGAACAGACACCTAAAGATCTCCAGGCTCACAGCTACATCTCAGGATTTTAAAAGTATCCCATTTCCAGCATTGTGAACAGACACCTAAAGATCCCATTTCCAGCATTGTGAACACACACCTAAAGATCTCCAGGCTCACAGCTACATCTCAGAATTTTAAAAGTATCCCATTTCCAGAATTGTGAACAAACACCTAAAGATCCCACCCTCGGGGGGTGGGAGCAGCATGGGGGGACCCTCGGGGCGTGGGAGCAGGGTGGGAGGAGGGATATTCACTTACCTGGTTGCAGCTCCGGCGGTCCCCGGCAGCCTGGGCGGCAGGCAGAGGTGTGTGTGGGGGGGGCGGGGGACTTAACTTGTTTTAAATTGCCCGCGTGTCCTTCTCCTCTGGAGCCAGGACGTGCGGGCAATTTAAAGGCTAAGGAAAAAAATAAAAAAGTTCCCAATCCCTGCCTTGTCGCTCTCCCCACCCCCCCGCCACTTTGAGCGGCAGATTGGGGGGGGGAGCAGCAGCAGCAGGGAAGCAAGCGGCTGAGGCTGGGGTGCGCTGTTGAGAGCGCGCCACCAGCCTTGTCCTGACCTGAACCCTGAGGCTCCACGTGCGACTGAGGCAGGAAGCAGCGTGCATGTGCACTGCTCCCTGTCTCAGCCACCCAGCCCAAAGCTTCTCACCTGGGCGCTTGCATCACCTGGGCACTCATCTGGGCTAGCCCCTCCCTCCACAGCACGTCCTATGCATGCTGTGGACTGAGGGGCTCAGCTGCCCAAATCGCATTTTCAATAGAAAACGCGATTTGGGCGGCTGAGCAGCTCAGCCTTTTTGTTCCTTCCAGGACCCACTCTCAGAGCAGCTCTGAGAGTGGGTCCCGGAAGGGAGATAGTCTGACAGCAGCAGCAGCCTCTGAAGCAGGACAGAGGCTGATGCTGCTGTCAGAAGCGGCAGTGCTGTTTTTTTTTTTTTCCTTCAATGACGGCGTGGTGGGGGTAGGGGGGCAGTGCCCCAAATATCCTGGGGGGGGGAGCCACCCCTGGCAGGAACAGGACTAAAGAGGGCGAGAACTATGTCCAGAAGAGAAAGCTAGATTATGACTCACAAACACCACGACATTCACTGGGTCACAAGAAGGGAAACCAGGATGCACAATACAGAGGGGGAAACACAGCACTTTACCCTAAACACAAGGGGAAACCACAGGGCTCCCAAGTTCTTTACATGGAAGCCCACAATAGTAGACCAGTAGACAAGACAGACAAATAGACAGACAGACCAATGACAGACGGGGGAACAAACAGACACCGAGAGCACAATCATCCACGAATACACACGCTGGTAAGAGCAGTTGCTCCCACAGCTTCCTGTGGCCACACCCTGGCTTAAATTAGGAATGGTCAAACAGAATGGAGTTCGGAAATTCAGTTTGGTTTGAAATTCAAGTTCGGAAATTCGGTTCGGTTTAAAATTTGAGTTCGGTTTGGAAGTTTGGTTCGGTCGACCGAACAGACCAAGTTCGGTTGAATTCTGAACTTCCGAACCAAGTTTGGCCATTCAAAACCAGGTTGTTTTGGTGTGTGTTGCCACTAGGGATGAGTGAACAGAACGGAGTTCGGAAATTTGGTTTGGTTCAGTTCGGTTTTAAATTTGAGTTCAGTTCGGAAGTTCGGTTCGGTCAACCGAACAGAGAGTTCGGGCCGAACTCCGAACTTCCAAACCGCGTTCGCCCATCCCTAGCTTAAATACTAATAGTGGCCAATCAGGAAACTGGGGGACAGAACAAGGGAGACAAGGTACAGCTGGGGAATGGACGTGGCAACACAGGGGAACAGAGACTCAGAGAACGACATAGAAAGGGGAAGCTGTCTGATTAACACCATCTGAGGTGGCACTAGCCTCAAAGACAATGTCTTCCAACCCCCCCCCCCCCAGGCCAAGGGTTCAAGACCCAGCCGTTACAGTAGGGGAGCAGCACGGAGCAAGAATCAAAGGCTCAGGAAAGACACCAAGATCCAGGAAGGGCCAGCCTCTCAAACGATTACCGGCAGTTATGGTGGGGGAAGCGGGGCTGCCCCGCCCTGACCTAAGGCTCTGCCCCCCAGCGTCTCCTGTCATCCTGCTAACCTTGTGCTGTGGCGGGGCAGGGCTATAGCCCTTGCTACTGCTGACGGCGGTGCTGTGTGCAAAGTCTGTGCCGACCGCTATATCCCCCGATTAGAGCGGGCCGAGTCCGGGGTGATCACGGGGTCTCCAGGTGGGGGCGGAGCCGGCTCTGCCATGCCGACCAGGCCCCCTGCCGGAGTCCCACCCCTGTCAGGTCCAGGGAGCCGCCCTGTCCCCCGCCGCACGTGCCCCCGCTGCCAGGGAATGCGCTGCGGTGTGACAAGCACACAACTTAGGCACTAGGGCTGAGACGAGAGCAAGTGTTCCCCTTCTGTAGGGAAATACTGACCTTTGGGGAGTGCTTCCGAGTGTCCATCGGTACTTCATCAGTCTCTGGTGGTTTTGTGCTTCCACCAGCGTTGATATCGGTGCCTCTGATGTTCCATTATGTATTTAGATGGATGCTTTATTTTTAAACTAACTGTGAGCCACCCCGAGTCGCCTTGAGTGAGAGGAGCATGGTAAAAATATTTATAATCAATCAATCAATAATAATAAATTTTCATTTCCCATCCATTTTGTTACTTCTGGCATTTTTAAAAATCTTTCTGCCATTTTCATTCCTCTTCGTCCCTTTCTGGAACTTTTATGATAGTTTTATGGCGCTTTTACAGCAATTCCAAGCACTTCCCCAGCACTTAGCTCCTTGGGATCGGGATCAGCCCTGTAGCAGCTCTGCCCAACTCACAAAAAACAATGGCCAATGGCAAAAACGCCAGTAGGTTTCTGCATCACACGAATGAAGGCGAATGACCTGTTTCTGACAGAAACAGCCTTTGCTGTGATTTGTCATATCGGGTCTCTTAGGCACCTCCTGTCCCCATTTCCTACCTTGCCTGTGGAGCTTGTGCTACTTTTCAAAATGGCCTATGTGATGGAAAATGTTCTCCATACTTGATTTGAAGATAAGTATGAATTGAACAATGATTGGTACCAGTTTATTATAATTTGATTTCATTTTTTTCCAAAGCACAGTTTGATGGTGCTAAGCACTGTACAACAGGCATTAAAAAAAAGACTCAACTCCTCAAAGGTTTCTGCCCCAAAGAGCAAAGGCTGCAATCCTCAAAACACTTACTTCAGAGGCGACCCATTGAAGGTCTTTCGGACCATCCACTGGAATAAGTAGTCTGAGGATTGCTGTTTAAGCATGAGACAACAGGTGGATAGAACAGACGAGGGGGGCAAGGAAACAATGAAACAGCCAGATCCTCAAAGCGTTCTAGTAATGCAGACCTGACTGAAATTAATGAGACTTGTTGCTGGTGGAGCACTTTGAGGATCGGGCTGCAAGTTCATTCTGAAAATCGAAATGTATCACAAACGAATGCAACTCTCTGTCTCAATATGACTCTTAGTTTATAGGACTGGGCATACAATTTAGGGTTATAATTTATATGCCTGTTGCTGTAATTACACTGCAATTACAGGGTAATTACTCTGTGATTATGCTTTTAAATAGCTAATCACCACTAATCACCCTGAATTCTTAAAAAAAACAGAAAAAAACCCTCAATATTGAGTGTGAAACCAAAAGGGTCATTTCTGTAATGTGAATCACCTTAATTAGGTTATGTGCATTAGTGGCAAATTGAATTGTATGCTATATGCATAACTAATCCAAGGTCATTAGTGACATGGCAATTAATCTCAGTCATGGAGCTAACCTCCTAGTTCTGTGACTGTCGTAGAAATGATGGGTATCAAAACATTCGTACTACAGTGTAATTATAGTGAGTTCTATGTAATTACAGACACTGTATTTCTGTATTAAGTACAATACACTATGAAGATAGTTTAAGTCAGGGAAAGCAGCTGTTCAGCTGGTGTAAATGGGCATGGCTCCAAGAAGTCAGTGGAGCTATATTGATTTCCACCAGGTAACGAAATTTTGTAAGAGCAAAATTTAACATTGGAGCAATCATCTGAGGGCACCAATTGTCTTGGGCACTAGCATTCAGAAGTTCTGGCTCTGCCACTGATTTGCTGTGTTACCCCTAGCCAAGTCATTTAATCTCATAATGCCTCAGCTATCCCACCATTGAAATGTGGATTTATGTAGCACAAGCAAGGTGCCTGGTGCTAGACAGTAGTGATAACAGACAGATTTCTGCCCAAGGGACTTACAGTCTAACATGACAAAGGGAAGGGGTAGACAGGGAAAGATAGGGATACATCCATAACATTGAGAATTTGCAGGCGCTTAGCATAGTTAGAGGAGTAGGGAGATCTTGAGGATAGAAGCCACAAGGAATCTATGGGGGAGAGGAGAATGGGAGAGCTTGATGGAAAAGGTTTTTACAAGAGAGATTTGAAGATTGGGAGCGACAAAGCATAGCATATGTATTCAGGGAACGTGTTCCAGGCATTGGGGCATAATGAGAGAAGGGGCGAAGACGGCTTATGGAAGAGGATAGCCTAGGGTGGGAAAGGGTGGTGGCAGAGGAGGAGCGAAGTTTCCTGGTAATAAGTGCAGAAAGATAAGGAGGAGCAAATCCATGTAGAGCTTTAAAGGTGAAGACAATGAGTTTGTGCTGGAGGTGGATGGAGGAGAGGAAAGGTTGAACATGATCCAAGTGTCATACAAGTTGGATGACCATAGCATTAGTGTTGAGTAGGGATGGGCAAACGTGGTTCGGAAGTTTGGAGTTTGGCCCGAACTCGGCCTGTTCGGATGACCGAACCGAACTTCCGAACTGAACCCTCGAACTTCCTAACAGTTCGAAAAAGTTCAGATGAGTTCGGATGAGTTCGGGAGTGGGAAAAATGTGACTTTGGGCGGGAAAAACATGACTGGAAGGGGGAGGCAGCTGAGTAGCAGACTTCCTGGCACCAAGTATGGACACCAGGGGTGGTTTCAGGGCCAAAAGTAACGATACTGAACAAAAAAATTGTTTTTGTTTCTGTTCCGATAGCACTTTTTTGAATATTTGGCCAAGTCCGGATGAACCGAACTCCGCCGAACCGAACAGCCGAACCTGAACTCGGGTTCGAACTGAATGACCAAACGTCCGAAAATCCGAACGGCATTCTGTTCTCCCATCCCTAGTGTTGAGGAAACCCTTTTAGTTAAGTACAATAGCCAGCTCTCAATGGGTCAGAGTCAGACACAGAGAGCAAGACACGAGGTTGAATGCTCAACTAAAGTAAGGTTATTTACCACAGTTTAAAAAGGTTGGAATCAAGCTCCAACACTAGGAGACCTGAAAGCTTACAATAAAGGAGTCTAGGATGCAGATGACACCCCATGGAAATTTTGGGGTTTGGACAAAGACCCTAAAACTGGCCAATGAGGAAAGAGCTCATTGGCATATTTTAGGATCTGCATGTGAGTTGTCACAGCTTTACATAGTGTCATTTTTTGAAGTACATTATGTTTTTAGATCTTCAAACAAACCTTGATGGAATTAGTCATGGGTACTGCATCCATAGCAACAATGTATCAATAGGACTCCTCTTAGCTCCAGCATGGCTGGCCGCCCTTACCATAAATAGTCACTCGCCAGTTCCTGTTTGCTCAGCAGTTGCAAGGATGTGATGGGCTTTTATTGCTCTCTTTGTACTTGCTGCTGACCATCTGGAAATAAGTTTCGTTTCCCAGTAAATGGTCCCTTTTGCTAAGGCAGGCCCGAGCCTTTAGCTATAGTTTGGTTCACTCCAGGGGCCCAAACACGAGGGCCCATCCCTACAGTGAGAATGCTTGGCCCAGAGTTTCAAGAGGCCTTGTATGGACTGTGCTTAGCATGACAGGGCAGTGTCAAATAGTAGCCATGGTCAGTTTCAACTTTTACTATCCCGCCCCTTCCTGCCTTCACCAGCTCAGGGCAGCTTGCCGAATAAATTACTAAAACCATAAAATACACAATAAAAACAATCAGAATATAAAAACAAAACAACAAAGCAGCCTATGGAGCTAAAACACCCGCCAACCCAACACCCCCCCCGCTAACTATTTTTCCCACCAAAAGCTATTTGTTTATTTATTTATTTGTTTGTTTGTTTCCATTTAATATCCTGCCCCTCTCACCTCTGGTGACCCGAAGCGGCTTACAATGGCCATTTTTACACACACGTTAAAGTTCCAGATTTTTCAATCTTCTGGGTTTACGAGTCCACAAGTAAGTTCCGAATTCATTTTTCACACACACACACACACACACACACACACACACACACACACACACTGCCCTGAAGTAGTTCCTGGATGCATTCTTCACACAAACACTGCCCCGAGGCAACCTAAAGTAGTCGCAGCTGTAGACATAAGGGGCTGCCATGGAAACCAAGTGACCACAGCTGCCTGGAGCAAAGCAGTTGAGTTTACCAGGAGAACCTTTTACACACAAAAGTTCTGGGAGAAGTTCTACGCAGAAGTTCAAAGATCTGGATGTTCAAGATCTGGGTGAGTGATTTAGACACACAGAAAGTTCAGGATGTAACATCAAACATCCAGGAGAAATGTGTGTCTAAAAGCACCCATTAACACAATAAAATACAATACAACAGATAAAAATACAATACACTCAAAAATATTAAAACAATATAGGTCTGCGATAACCCCTCAACCCCTCCCTCCCCTCCCCTGCAGAATGCCATTTCTTACATGTCTTACAATTATGTCAGAAGGCCGGGAGATCTGGGCTGAGGCGGATCTCTACTGGGAGAACATTCCAAAGCGATGGTGCGGCTGCCAAGAACACTCTCCTGTCCATACGGACCCGCCAATAATACGGGACCTCCAAGAGCACGTTCCCAGACGACCGCAAGGGCCGCCCCAGAACCCGGGAAGTGAGGTGATGTTTCACATAAGCAGAGCCTAGACCGTGTAGGGCTTTAAAGGTCAAAACTAGCACCTTCAATCAGCCCTGGAAAACAATTGGCAGCCAGTGCAGAGCACGAAGTACAGGTGTTATGTGCTCCCTGCGGCCCTTCCCAGTAAGAGACAAGCTGCTGCATTCTACATTAGCTGCAGTTTCCGAACCGTCACCAGTGGCAGCCCCACATAGAGGGCATTGCAGTAGTCTAGCCTTAAGGTGACAAACACATGGATGATGATGGCGAGATCGGAGTCTGAGACATAAGGGTGAACTCGTCTCACCAGATGTAATTGGTGAAAGGTGCCTCTGGCCACAGACGACACCTGGAAATTCAGTTGCAGCTGCAGATCCAGGGGCACCCCCGGACTCCGCACAGATGGAACTAATAGAGGGCGGATGCCCTGTCACGGCGCAGCGCCGTGGGGTGGTTTGGTGGCCTGGGATGCAGGGGGTTCAGAGAAGAGTGGGGATGCGGGCTGGGAATGATCACCCCCTGGCACAGCGTGGACCGCCCCCAAGCACTTGCATAGCTCCACCTCTGAAGCAACAGGACACTCCCCAGGCAGCGTCACAGGTCTCTCCCTCCCCGCAATCAGACACCCCCCAGCTTGCAGCTCCAGCCCCACCCCGGCGTAGTGCGCGCTTAGCAGCAGAACACGCTAAGCAGGAGGCGAGGCCTCCACCTGATCACAAGGGCTCCCACCTGGGGTGACCAGGAAGGGTATAAAGAGGCCGGCAGGGCATCAGTTCCCCACCGGTAATCGCTGAGAGAAGCTGGCCCCTGTTCTTCCTTGTGAAAGCTAAGTCTTTGAGTAGTTATTGAGTGGTGGTGATTGTTGATTGTCTTCCTGTACCTTGCCTTGCTAACCCCTGTTCCCCTTGTGTAAGTTCTGTGTGATTGAGCCTCCTGCACTCCCTTCCCCATAGCCCCTGACTGGTCCGTGGTTTCTGTGATCCCTGCCTGTGTTCCGCTCCCTTTTGATCCTTCCTTCAGGTTGTGTGTACTTCCAGACCCCCCCCTTTACCCTGAACCTTTCCCTTCCCCCTTCCCTTTCCCTTCCCACACCCCGGCTCCTCTCCCTTTGCCCCTCTCACTTGGCCCCTTCCCCCCGTCTCACGCTGGTTTCCAGGGTTGTGTGTCGTGGCGAGTATTTGGCCCCCTCCTATTGCTATCTTTCCCTGTGGCACATTCTCTCCTCCCCGATGATGATACGGGTTGCCTTCTAAACACGGAGGAAAGCCCACCCTACACCCTGAGGGGATTACTGGCACCCCAGCGTGCTAGCAGAGAGACGGTCCCGTGGTTCGCCCCCTTTCCTGGTTGAAGGAAACTCCCTCTTGCCCTGTGCTTTCTCTCCCTCTTCCCCCCCCTCCTAACATGCCCCCAATGATAGGGGCAGCCCCCTCCCTCAGATCTCCAACCCCACCCACCAGCATCACCTCCATCTTATCGGGATTGAGCTTCAATCGAGTGTGCCTCATCCAGTCCCCCACAGTTGCCAGACACCAGGACAGCAAGGAGACAGCAGGGCCTGGGTTTTATGAAAAAGACAAATACAGCTGGATGTCGTCTGCATACATTATTTATTTATTTATTTATTTAAAATGTATATCCCACCCCTCCTGCCCACTGGGCAGTCTGGGGCGGCGAACAGTATAAAAAACAATAAAACAATTTAAAACTGTTAAAAATATACAATACAGGGGAACAAACCCCCACCCCTACCCCTCGCCAAAAGCCCGGCGGAACAGCCAGGTCTTACATAAACGCCGAAATGACAGGAGAGTGGGAGCCAGCCGAGCCTCCTCCAGGAGTGAGTTCCACAGCACAGGGGCGGCCACCGAAAAAGATCTAACATCGTTGGCCACCGCTTCGCCCGGGGAACCTCCAAAAAGGCTCCCACGGACCATCTCAAGGGTCGCATTGGCACATGGGGAGTGAGGCGGTCCCGCAGATAGGTACCAGATCCCCCAGCTGCAGACAACCTCTTCCAGCTGCTTCATGTATACATTGAACAAGAGAGGGGACAAGATGGAACCCTGTGAGACTCCGCACGGGAGGTCTCCCAGGGAAGATGTATAATCCCCGAGGACCACCTGCTGGCTGCTGGGATCTATCCGTAAGGTATGGACAGAGCCACTGCAAAACAGTTCCGCCCACCACGTCCAAATCCCACAAGCGTGTCACCAACATCTTGTGGTTCATGGTATCAAAAGCCGCTGACCGATCTAACAGAACTAGCAGGGTCATACGACCACTGACCAGTTCTACGAGGAGGTCATCAACCAAGACCACTAACACTGTCTCCGTACCAAAAGCCGGATTGCACGGGGTCCAGGAAACTGGAGTGGTCTAGATGTGCCTGCAGCTGACAGGCCACTACCCGCTAAATAATCTTCCCTAAAAAGGGAAGGTTTAATATGTTCATAATAGATTGACATTATTTTTATTGGCTAATGTGGTCCTTTTTGTAATTTCCTTTATGTATGGTTTTATCTTTTGAAGTGTACTAAAGTTTTGACTTTTGGTTATGACTTTAATAAACTATTTATTTATTATTATTATTATTATTATTATTATTATTAAAAAGGGAAGGTTAGAAACAGGCTGGTAACTCACAGATATTTATTTGATTAATAGTTTTAATTAATTTGATTAATAATATAACCATGTATGCTCCATTTTGGTTATTTTGTTTTGGTTATTTTGATAGTTCAGCTGCCTTAATTTGGTAATATTAGCGCTATTTTTTGGTAATATAGCACCCCCCTGCCATGGCACTCGGGGCACTTTATATATAACTAACACAACCTTTTAATCCTCCAACAACCCTGTGAAGTAGGTTAGGTTGAGAGAATAATGTGATTGACCCAAGGTCACCCGGTGAGTTTCTGGCTAAGGCAAGACTAGCACCAGGGTCCACCCCCACCCCCCTTTTCTGGCCCAAGTACTACACACTTAGCCATTACACCAGACTGCATCTCATTCAGGTACAGTTTTGCATGCACATTTTGCATGCACAAATGCCAAAAATTAGGAGAGAGAGTCCATTTCCAACTGGATTCTGTTTTCAATAGGTCTGGTTGCTTAGAACAGAAGGAACAAACATCAAAATGAACAAGCATTGAGATTTTTGTTCGGCAGACTGATCAAAATATTTTTGTTCACTTTGCACGTACATAAAATGGCACTCATCCATTCTGCGGATACACAAAATGGAAATGGGTGTGTGCAAAATGGCGGCACCATAACGGCCAGCGCCATTTTGCACATGTGTAGTACAGCCACCATTTTCTACACATGCAAAACAAATGAACAAAATTCCTATTGAAAATTTTGATCAATTGGAATTCCGATCAGAATTTTGCCAGCCATTCTGTGTTTGCAGAATTGTTTCATGAAAACAGAAGGGTTGTTTTGACTCCACCCTACCAAAAATGGCATAGCCAAAATACTAAAGTGAATAAAAAAAAGAAATAACTTTACCAAAAAAGTGAAACACCCCAAACCTGAAATGGATTATTCCCCCAAAATGGAGGTGTGAGTACCCCCTCTCTCTCTTCCTCTGTCCACTCACGCCTCGCCAACTGCCTCTCCGACATCTTTGCCTGGATGTCCCGACGTCAACTCAAGCTCAACATGGCCAAGACTGAACTCCTCATTTTTCCTCCCTCCCCTTCCTCTCCCTCTAACCTGCCCATCTGCATAGATGGAGTCACCATCCATCCTGTTCTCCAAGCCCACAGCTTGGGCTTCATCTTTGATATGCACCTCTCTTTTAAACCTTGCATTGACTCTGTTGCCAAATCCTGCCGATTCACCCTTCATAACATTGCTTGGATCCGCCCCTTTCTCTCTACCTCCTCAGCCAAAATCATTGTTCATGCCATGGTTCTCTCTCGCCTTGATTACTGCAACCTCCTCCTTGCTGGCCTCCCTCGCTCTCACCTCTCCCCCCTTATTGCAATCCAAAACTCCGCTGCTAAGGTCATTCACTCACTCTGCCCATCGCTTCGACCATGTGCAGCCTCTCCTCTTCTCTCTCCATTGGCTCCCCATTCCTGAACGTATCCTGTTTAAACTCCTGGTTTTCACGTTCAAAACACTCCACAACCAAGCTCCCCCTTACCTCTCAGACCTAATCTCCCTACACACTCCTGCACGTGCTCTCCGCTCTTCCGCTGTCCCCTCCCTCACTCTCCCTTGTTTCTCCTGCTCACCTAAGCGCCTTCGACCCTTCTCCCTTGCTGCCCCCCATGCCTGGAACTCCCTCCCTACCCACATCCGCCTTGCCACCTCCCTCCGCTCCTTCAAATCCCTCCTCAAGACCCACCTTTTCCTCACTACCTTTCCCAATGCCTGCTAGTTGTTCCCCATATACTTACTGTCTGCCCTCCTCTGCAGACTGCTGCAACCATCCTGATTGTAACCAAGCCAAGCACACGCACCTGAGATTTCGCATCCGCTTGAATGTTTGTTTGTCTTCTCCCCTGTCTCTCCCACCGTCCCCCCTCCCTGTCTCCCCCTCCTTGTCTTTTAGATTGTAAGCCACAGGCAGGGACCGCGTCTATTGTATGTTTCTGTGCATGACTGGTGCTATAAAAATGTTTATAATAATAATCTTAATCATGGATATAAATAAACCCACTACCCATTTCAGCTCTACGATGCAAGTGCTGGTTACTATTAATAACTACTGTACATCTTTTTAATTTATTGTTCTCTCAGTGGCTGTCCCTACCTTGCAAAGGTGGAATATGGCTGTGAAGCCTTCGCTTGGGCCAGAGAGCTTTCCTGCCATTGCTGATGTGGACGCATTGCCAGCTGGACTTGGTGCGGATGCCACTTTAGGATGTTGGACTAGATTCCTCCCTGGTGTAACTCCATTGACTTCAATTAAACTTCACCAGGGAGGCATTTGGCCCACTCCACTGGCTAGCGGTGCATCGATGCCAGTCAGAAGGGCTTATTAAAGCTGGTGAGCAGGATGCCAGTGAGGGCCTTGACAGCGCAATTCAATGAAAGAAAGATGAGTAATGATTCCCTCGTTCCTTTGAGCAACTAGCAGAGGAACTGCAGCATTCAAATCAGCCCTAACGTCACGTTGGGGGAACAGCAGTTAAGAGCAGGGGGGAAATCAAAGAGCAGGGGGGAAATCAAACACCATGTAGGGGCATAGGGAGACTTCTCCTTTGCCCTCTGTCTTGCCGCCCACTCTGCCTGGAGAGATGAGAATAATACTGAAGTAGTATGAGAGGTCAGATTGCTGAGCTAGAGCCAAAGCCTACTGAAGTCAGTGGAAAGATTGCCATTCATTTGGGATCAGGCCCATTTTTGTCTGTCCCCTTTTATTTATTTATTTGTTTGGATTTCTATTCCACTCTATCTCGCAAGGCTTAGGGCAGCTAATATAAAAAAGTAAAATAAAAGATAAAACCCATAAAACACCATAACACCCCCAAACCCACCCCAGGATCTACCCCTGCTTGTTAAATACATGGTCAGATAAATAGGTCTTACACTTAGGGTGGCCATACCTTCCCTTTAAAAGAGGACGCTTATGAACAATACATGTTGCAGGGCTTCACTGGTTTCAGCGCAACCCTGCACTATGTATTTTTCATGAGGGATGTGCGAACAGAACGCGGTTTGGATGTTCGGCCGTTTGGTCGTTCAGTTCAAAAACTGAGTTCGGGTTCGGTTGTTCGGTTTGGCGGAGTTCGGTCCAGCCGAACATTCAACATAGCGCTATCAGTACCGATACTGAATTCGAAGATTTTTTTCCGGTATCGGTATCATTTGGCCCTGAGACCACCCCTGGTCTCCACCCCTGGTGCTAGGAAGCCTGCTACTCAGCTGCCTCCCCCGTCCAGTCATGTTTTCCCCACCCGAATGGGCCTTCCAGTCACATTTATCCCGCCCCGAACTCATCCGAACTCATCCGAACTCACCCGAACATGACCGAACTGTTCGGTCATTTTTGAGTTCGGTTTGGACGTTCGATTCAGTCGTCCGAACAGACCGAGTTCGGTCCGAACTCCAAACATCTGAACCGTGTTCGCACATCCCTATTTTTCATAAGTGTCCTCTTTTAAAGGGGCGGTATGGCCACCTTACTTACACTGCCTCTGGAAGATGCTCAAACTAGGACTTGGACAAACCTCCAAGAGAAGGGAGTTCAAAAGGTATGGAGCAGCGACCGAGAATGCCTCTGAGCATGCCCGGGTCGTATAGACCTGGACCAATGATGGAACTTGTAAGAGGGCACGCTCGACTGATCTTAGAGGCCATGGAGGAACATAAAGAGGAAGGCTGCCCTTTAGATATGTATGGCCCAGGCTATTTTGTTGCAATTGTTACGTTCTGGATCCCACTTAATGGAATCCAGAGCCAGAACTCTCATTGATTGTATTGGAACAGAATCAGCGGAAGCTTTTCTCTTTGAAAAGATGGGGCCTTGAATCTGAAAGGGATTCTGTTTCAATCAAGGCCTTTGAAAACGGCTTCCCCCAAGATCAGAATGCAGTGGCTGCTCGGCTGAACTTTCCACGAGAGTCACCAGGCGAGAAGAGAAGGGGAGTGTTGGCTACAGAGGAAGAGAATAACCAAACTGGACACCATCCTCTTTTGAAAGCTTCCATGAGATCTTTAATGACAGCAAGAGTTCGCATCCTTGCTTCTTCTATTGCATCCCAAAGAGTTGCCTGAAGGCAGCAGGATCTGAGAGAGATCATTCTGATTGCCACGTTGAAAGTGTAGGAAAAGATTCTGGGGCTGGCAGATCTGGGACAGAATTTAACACTGTCTGTTCTTCCTCTCTCTCTCTCTCTCTGAAGTGAAACACATTTAAGACTGGAGCCTTCACTTTTATCTTCCTAACCGCAGGTGTTTACCAACCATTCTCCTCTGAATCCACACTTTCCTATTTTCATATTTCCTGTGGTGTTTTTGAGAGTGCCTCTCACAATTGCTCACTCGAGGGCATATCATTCATACATGCATATAGACGTACACATAATTAAGTTGAAATGCAGAAATGTTCTCTCTCTATTTTTTTATCTCTCTCTGTTGAGGAGGTCATCATGTGAGGGGATAAAACGGAACCATCTGGTGCAGGTGAAAGAGGAACGTGTCTCAGCCTGAGCTGCAGAGTCTTTAATCTCCTCTCCACAGGCTCCACGAACGTCATCTTTCTCTCCTGACATCAGGTTCCCTGCTGCAAAAGTGTGATCTTCGTTTTCAAACTCCAGAGGAATGGGAGTGTCGCGAGTCACCCCATAACCTCGTTAGGACTCACTTCACTTACTGTATGCATGCGGTCTCTTTGATCAAACAGCCTCAAGATACTTTACAAATTTTTAATCCACTCACACAGCGACATATGCTGTTGTGTATGTGAAGGCATACACATATTTTATATGTGCACACATGCAGTCATACATACAAACACACATCCATAGTGCTTTCTGTCTTTCTGCGTGCAATGCCAAAGGCACCAGCCTTGCATAAGCAGTGTGTGAATGACACCCAGGAACTCAATAAACTCTGAACCAAAATCTTAAAAAATTTAGATTTTACTTCTCTTCTCCCACATCTTGAACCAGCTTCCTAATCCTGGGTCAACTTACTGTAACTCTACATTACTCACCCTTTCCCACCCTCTGCTCACCTTTTGTTACAACAGAAAACAATTTTGGGAAGCTTCTACATCCCAATAGTTCCTGGAGTTCTATTCCTTTCAACCCATAAAGAATGGGACAATGGTTTTGAACTCATTTGTGCCCCCTGCCTTCTCCTCCATCCCCCCGCTTGAGAACCAACATCCAAACCAAACAAGAACATTATCTGCAACAGCAATGCTTTGGGTTCCTATCAATACTGTGACAGCCATGTCTACTTGCACAAAAATGAGTTTTAGTTTCTTTGGCTTTTTAGTTTTTTAAAAGCATGGGGGAAGGGAAAGCCAGTTAGAGATCGCCCTCTTTTTCCAAGAGGTTCGTCAAGCTTGCCTGCCTTTTCTTTGGTCAATTTTAGACGGGATGCGCCCATGGAGGTCCACCCATCCCCCATGGACCCAGGTGCCCGTCTGAAGGAGGAGTGGGTGGAGGCGCGCTCCAGTAACCCACACACTGCCCACCCATGCCCCTGCCCAGAGCAACCCGGGTTTTTCCCAGTTGCTCCATACGGGGGCATGATGACTGCATGGGTATGGGCGCACACCAACCACACACCCATCCGCTGCCGTGTGAAGCCACCCCATCCCCACGCGCTGGAAGTGTGCGGCGGCGCACACGGATCTGCTCCACCCCACGTGGGTTTGTCTAAAAATGGCTTTTGTTTCTAATCCCTCAGCGTAGCATGTAGGATTGGGTGGTTTATCTGTGAGCCTCCTAGCCAAGCTCACTGTTCTTATAAGAACACTCAGGCAAGATGGCTGCCAGTAGAAGCAGTGTGATAAGTGGGTCTTAGCTTTATTGTTTATACTGAGTAAATACTATTGTCGAGGGCCTACTTCTGTTTCTACACTTTGTCTTTCTGATAGGAGGAGAAAGGACACACCGCTCTAGGCATTTTGTGGCAGACCCCAGTGAGTATTAACTCTAAACAGTTCTAAATAAAAGCCTAGTGCAGCGAAGATTGGAACAGGAGCTGTATTTCAGGCATACAAGCAGGGCTGTAAAGTGTGTATCTATATATCAATAATTCACTAGCCAGGCCTAAAAAATGACTTGCCAGGCTAGGACTTGCAGTGAGGGAAGGGAGCCCAGGGCTCTAAAAATCCACTCGAAAATAAACCCACCAGAGACAAGCAAATGGGTGGATTTTTACATCCTTACTTTTAGGTTTTGCGGTTATGCCTGATGTGGAATTTTGCTCGGTTTTCTGCAGGTTTTGCATTTCTGGGTGTCCCCCCCCAAAACAAGGTGTCCCAATAGCTCACGTGCCTAAGTAAGCCACTGCCCTTCCCTGCTGTTCCAGGATCATGATGGTCCTCTTAATGTCGTTCTCATGCCAGTTGCAGTGTCATCGGTGTCACTGGAGCCCTGTTCACTCTTTCCATTAATGGTAGAAAGAACATGAGTCTATGAGAAGCCATGTGGTATTCCTCTGCTGTATGTCATATTCGTGGTAAAGTCTGCAGTAACTACTTATTGAGTGGAAGGGGAATGAGTGCTAATTACCATTTAGCACAGGGTTGGTCAGAATTATGATACACACAATCCACTTGATCCAAACAGATCAATTAGCCTCAGGGGACCTACCATGTTTACTCTTGCTGGATCTGATGCTTCAGGCCAGGACCCCTCCTGATAGCTCCCAGCTCTAGGGTGCCTTAGCAACTGGCCTCAGGAGTGGAGAGGAGCACTCCTCTTTTAGAGAGAGAGAAAAAAAGCCTTCCCCACTGCACTGGAGGAGCTCTCCTAGCCTGGAGACATTTTCTGGGGACCCAGACGTTTTATGGCTCTCCTCCCCAGAGCAGACCTCTGAGAGTCTGGTCTGCCTTCCTGCAGCATGATCGACCGGCGACTAACTTGTGATCTACCAGTAGATCACAATCTAACTCTTGGCCACCCCTGCTATAGGGGTAAGGTAGAGTAAAGCATGAATGCTTTTACGGGGGTAAGATTGTTGCAGACCGGGAATGACAAGGTGTGTTTGGTAGCTTATTGTACACTGGGTGGGGTTGTGTGCTTTTTGTCATGCAGGACTATTGTGGCTGCTTGCAACTCCACCAGTTACTGCCCCCACCACAGCTTTCACCTGGAGTGGGGGAGGTTCTGACATAACTCTGCCCCTTCCAGAGCATCATGACATCATAATGCCCCATAGGGGTGGAGTCATGCCAGAAAGTGGATGTGAAAGCCCCTAAGGCGTGGGTTATCTGACATGGCCATCCCCTTCCACCCCAAAGCCCCAATTTCCCTGGGTCACTGGAAGCACCTCGGAAAACCCAGAGGATGTGGTATTTCCATGTTCTCAGGTATTTTCCCTGGAGTCCAGAGTCTGTCTGTGTCGGAATCCAGAGTCTCCAGGCGAAATCTGAAGAGGTGGGAACCCGACTGTAGATTTTTTCTTCCTGTGACTCTCTCAAGCCTGCTGTAAGAAGAATCTTGCCCTCCACTAAGGACTGGTGGAGCCTTGTACTGTCTACACAACTAGGATTCTTGCATTTTGAAAGTGAACACTTTCACTTCTAAGCATTCACGCAACCAGAGATATTTGACACTCCTCGCTGGACCAGAAGTCACCAGGGTGCTATTGGAAATATTGGTGCCAGGCAACTCCCAGAAGTTTTGAGATGTGGAGTGGTAAGATCTCAGCTATCAGCAACTTACCTAGTCGATGTCTCAACACTTCTGGGAGTTGCCCAGTGTCGCTGTTGCTGACAGTGCCCGGGTGAATTCCGGTCTGGCGTCAAGTGTCTAAATCCAGCCCCCCTTGGGGGGTTTCCCCAAGCCAGATTTTTAATCTGCGGAAGAAATGTCTCCTGTCTAAAACCACCCATTATGTTGCAAGATTGCATCCTGACTAGTGCTGAAAAGAGTACCTGCAGAAATGAGCATACCCATTAAAATGGCAGTACCTGTCCCAACCTGGCAACATTAGGTACTCACTAGTACCCAATTAATGCCCAGTCACTTCCTGATGTACTGATTCACTGTTTTTCATCCCATTTTATGTACTTCTGGAACCAGTTTTCCAATGTCTAGTACTGGTTTTTCGACTTTCCATCATGATTCATGTACGGATTCATCAATCGACAAAACAGTAAATAGGTAATGGTATGGTATTTGGGGGGAAATTGGGTGCCCAACTCAGTACTTGGGAACCAGTCAGGCACCCGATAGAGTATTTGAAAATGTGGGTATTGCCAGTGGGTATAAAATGTGATACTCATACAAGCTCTTGTGACACTATCATAAGAACATAACAACATGTCATCACAATGCCAGCTGCCCAGCTTTCTTTGGGTGAGCCTTTTCAAGAGACACACCTTTCCCTGACTTGCCCTGATTCGAAACCCAAGGGGCTACTAATCCCACGCACCCATACAAACTGCATCTGTATCACACACACACGCCAAATTTACAAAGCTTTCATTCCTAATAGGAACTAGATGAAACCTAATTATAAGCTTCATCTAATTTTGCATAGCTTTGATGCCCCTGTGTGTGGTCCATTAATTTACAACACAGACCCAGAGGGGGAAAATGGATGTCCCTGAATCAGTCAGCAGTGCTGAGATCTCTAGCCTCCATTTGGTTCACCCCAGCCAGCTCTGATACAGTGCCAGCTCAGTCTCCTGAAATCCCACATGCAGCCAAGTGCTGCCTGTAGGTGAATGTCTGAGGCGGCCTGCCTAGTGCCTACAGCTTCCAAACAGCCTAACGTAAGCCCTCAACAGCCTGTGGGGGCTTCTGAGTGAGAGGCAATGCGCATAGAATGAAAGGGAGGGGAAAGTCGCAGCCTAGGAAATTAACTTTAATGACTCTTTAGTCTGGATTTAGGTGTACACCGATATTCCAGAGTACATAAATCCAGATTCGTCTTGTAATCTAGCTATGTACATCCTAAATTTTGCGGACTTATTTATTCTGGACTTAAATCAGTCTGGAATAGTATTTGTGTAGATTCATGATGAGAGCACGTCCCCTCCCCCGAAGCCCCACCATGAAAACACCAGATTGACAAATCTGGACTTACAGCTACTTGGGAATAATTGTGCACATGTGAAAACAGCCAGTGACACACACAGACAAAGACACACTCTTGCACACTCATGGCTTAATTTTTTGCAAATAGTCCAGAGACAGAGTGTGGTCGCTGTGTTGATCCCAAGTAAGTGTGAGATGAAGGGGTTTGAACGCTATCTTTTATTGGACTAATTGTTGTTGGAAATAAGCCAGCTTTTGGGGCACACAGAGCCCTTCCTCAGGCATGTAGCGTAGAGAGTAGAAATATATAAACTGAGCAAATGTAGGGTAGGTCTATATTCATTCCACCCATGCCATGCCCCTCATATAGACCTGCCCTACATTTACTCAGTTTATATATTTCTACTGGCTATGCTACATGCCTGAGGAAGGGCCCGAAAGCTTGCTTATTTCCACCAACGACAGTTGGTTCAGTAAAAGATACCACTTTCTCATTGTCTTTTTGCCTGCATTCAGCCCCAGCCTCTCTTTTTTCCTGCCATGGCCTGGCATCTCTGTCTGCAAGACACCCACAGCTGGCTCCAGTTTAATGGGGCCAGAACTGGTGGTGTTACTGCTCCCCCTCCCCATCAGCCATTCGGTGGCAAACGGCTGATAAATGGCAACAGCAGCCCCCTCCCCACCCAAGAAAGCCTTAGCCTCCCTCTCCCCTGACTAGGGGTGCCACCTCGCTACAGTAGGAATGGGCGAACGCAGTTCGGAAGTTCGGAGTTCGGACCGAACTCAGTCTATTCGGTTGATGGAACCGAACTTCCGAACCGAACTCGAATTTCAAACCAAACTGAACTGAACCGAATTTCCGAACTCGAATTTCAAACCGAACCGAATTTCCGAACTCAGTTTTGTTCGCCCATCCCTACGCTCCAGGAGGAAACCCAGAAGGAGCGAGACCATGTCAGAGGGGTGGGGCAAGGAGGCTCTCATGCTCCTTAACTCCGCCCCTTCTGGAGTTCTGTGATGTCATGCTGCAGGGGGCAGGGCTGTGTCAGAAAGGGACGGAGGGGCATGGCTGACTCCCGCCACCCTTGGAAGCACCAATTCTCCAGGTTAGCCACAGACACCCTTAGCTGACCCAAAGAAAGTGGGTATTTCCTTAGACCTGGAGACTCAGAACCTAGAGTCGCTGTCACTTCCAGCTGTCTGGAAGTGAATGTGCTGGTGGAGTGAGGGCTGCTTCCCTTTGTCTGGGCCCATGTGGACCCACTGATTGACAACTTTCTCCCTCACACATAGCACAGAGGGTTGTGTTTTCCTTAGCTGACATGAGATATCAATTTCTGTCCTGCTTAGGCACCCATTCCCACCAAAACAAGCAGCAAATCAATCTGGTGCTAATAAAAGATGATTGGAAATTGCTAATGGGAGCATAGTGGAACCACCCCTCCTTAGAAAGCTGAGATGAGTATGGATTTTCCTGTGTCAGGAACTGTAAACACCTCTCTGTCCTCACCGGAGCCATGGAGTCTAACCGCCTCGCCCCACCCCGCCCCCAGGCTGGGACTGGTGTGGCTTTATCGCTTGCGTGCATCTGTAATGTGAGCCCGGCCATGTTAATTGGCTGGGTTAATTAGCTGGCTTCTTTTAAAACTGAAGTCATGGTGCTTGCTTTGTGTGGAAGCAAATCTTGGGTTGATAAAGCAGCAATGTTGACGTGCAAAGTTGCTCATATGCCTGCATTGAGGTGAGCTGTGGCTAGGAATGATGGCGATTTGGGACAGGTCTATGGAAAGAGGCGCTCTCTGTGTTAGTGAATACCAGAGTGGCCAAATCTTAAGGAGGTTGTTTTTTGGGGTTTTTTTTGGCAAGGGGCTTTAAAACCCTAACTGCTGAAGTCATGAGACTTTGAACTTTCCCTTTTTGAAAAGTATATTCTAAAAATCAAGGTTACAGAGGGATGCTTTCAACATAACTACAGCTCTGATACCAGGGACAAATGAAGAGACGCAGAATATTGCTTAGGAAAAAATAAGCAAAACCTTCAGCTAGTTGCATGATGTTGGAGGCAGCGGGTATTGTCTTGTGATTTTGGAACAGCTGGATTTGGCAGCCTTAAGACAAACCTTGCTGTCATACACACACAGTTTTGCCTTTGAACACAGCACTATATCAATAGCGGAACAAAAGGCCTGTTGCCATGGAAAGATTATGGCTGTAAGAATGTGTGAATATGGGTGAGAAAGTGTTGTGTGCAATTGACTGTGTGTGTGTACACGTACGCACATGGCGATCGGTGTTTTCAGACAAGCACTGAAGGACATTACCCATCCAGTACATCCACCCAGTACTCCCTGGTTAACCATTGGAGTTTTGACAAGCACAATGGGTACTGGGTGAGGAGGCACTTGTCTGAAAACACCCAATGACTTGGAGGGTCAATGACTTGGAGGGTCAAAACACCCAATGACTTGGAGCGTGGGAGAACTTTCTCAGAATGTAGTCTCTGACCCTCAGATATCAGGCTTAGCTTTCCTTCCTTGAGAGCAGCCCCCTATGTTGTGTGTGTGTGGTGTGTGTGTGTGTGTGTGTTATTGATTAGCCCAGGTCTCTCTAACTGCACTCCCTTCTACAGCTTCAAGATAGTGTACGAGACCCCAGCTGCTTAGCACGTCCTACTTGCTCGTAGATCATTGCTAATAAACATGCTTCTCCGATCTCCACTCTGGACCTAAAACCCTCTAGCCCCTCATTTTGGTGCTGGCTGGAAATGATGTATGAAGCTCAAGTCTGCTTGATTCATATGTTAACCTTGTAGGACAGACTGTCAGAAAGTAATTAGCCTCCTGGTTTGAATGCCTAGAGAGGTTGGTGGATGGACAGAGGGGCTCGCTAGAGCAGTTTCAAGGGAAAAAAGGAGATTTCAGGGAAGACAGATTGTAAACCATGTAATATGCACTATTTATATTGTAGTAGCACCTAGACACCCTCAACAGATTTCTCTCTCTCTCTCTCTCTCTCTCTCTCTCTCACACACACACACACACACACACACACACACACAAAGCGGCAGTCTTGACCTTAAAGATACGGCAGGCTAAATAGACAAAACAGATGGAAGGGGAATGGAGGCACAGAGAGGTGTCAAAGGTCACACACAGGTTATTGGTCAAAGGTCACACAACAAGCCCGTGGTAAATACAGGAGGAGAATCCAAGTCTCCTCAATCCCACTCCAGTACACTGGCCACTTTGGAAAAGCACAGCTTCATAGTGGCCATCACTTGCTGCTGCTATAAAACTTGCAGGCCTGCCACAGGGCAGGCACCCACAGTGGGCACCCATGGCATGGTGCCACCTCGGTGCTCTGCCAAAGGATGATGGTAAAGGGCTGAGCACCCTTTGGTGTTGCCCGTCGGCGACATCATAGATGGGGGTTAGGGGGCCGAAAGGGTTTATTTTACTGAAGGTTTTAGTTGCCCCGAGGAGTTCTGTGTTGGGATTTAGGGTGGGTGGGAACACAGCCCAACAGTGGGAGGTGGGGACACAGGCTTGGTAGCGGTGGTGAGTTATATGAGGAGTGGGTTCCCCTGGGTGAGAGTCCGGGCATGAGGGAATGGGTGGAGATGCTTTGGGTGTCAATGATGTCCCCTCTCCTCTTGAGGAGAGGAGTCTGGGTTGTGGGAGTAGGGGATTCCCCTGGTGAGAGCTGAGGGAGTGTTAGTGAGTTAGGTACATGTTGTAATTTGTTCAAGATGGGGGAGTGGGTTGGGGTGGGGCACTTGGTGAGTGTTGCCTTTGTGGGGTTTGTGTTTAGGGGCCAGTGAGGGGGACTGCTTTTGTTGAATGATAAGGGAGTGAGTAGTTGTCTGGTGCAGGAGGGTCATGAGAGTGTCCTACTAGCCCCTGTGTTTGGGTTGTCTTGGGTAGGTCTCCCAAGGAGGACAGTGAGAGCAGGGGCAGCTGGTGGGTTTGGAGGCTGGTGGGACAGTGGGCGAGTTCAACCTGCCGCTGCCGGGCCTGTGGGTATAGGGGTAGAGCCAGGGCAATGGTAGGTGGAGCCAGGGCAATGGTAGGCGGAGCCAGGGCATAACCCAGCAGCAAGGAGTTCCCAGGGTTAACATTGGATGGACATTACATTACTTAATGCTGAGAACGCTGCTGTGTGAAGCACTGCCACCGGGGAATAGAGAACCCTCTTACTGGGGTCCAGTACACTCTCTTTCCCACCGGGTCCAAATTAACCATAGTAGGTTAAAAAAAAATAGATCATGTTGCCATCGTCTACCTTTATCCTGAACCCTCGAATCCTCGATTTTCATGGCATGCTTGGCCACCTGTAGTCTTCTGAAGGTGTAGGCTTTGGGACAAGCATTCCCTCTGGCTTGGAGAACTTGGGAGGACTGAGTTAGCTCCATGTTCTGTGACAAGCCAAATCAGAAGAGAATGAAATGGAAGAGAAGGACAGGACAGAGGAGAAGTAGAAGGGAAAGAGTTTGGTTTTGGAGCACGAGAAGAGGAAGGGGGAAAAGATGGGTTCAGTGGGGAACAGGGAAAAAGGGTTTCCTTGTTGTCTGCAGCTTTCTCTTCTGCCGTGCTCCTACCTACTTTCTCCTATGTTCACAAGGAGAGTGAGGCAAAGTGTGGAATTAAAAGTTTGGCCGTTTGACCAGCATCCCTAGTAACTACACCACCAAATGCCTGTCCAAGCACACAGGCCCTTTAAAAAAAAAATTGGACCATTTCAGGGCTGCATTGCAAGCAACCAGGTCCATCCAGACCAGCATCCCTAGTAGCTACACCACCAAATACCTGTCCAAGCACACAGGCAGTTTAAAAAAAAGAAGTTTGACCCCTTTCGGAGCTGCATTCCAAGCAAACCAGGCCCATCCACACCAGCATCCATAGTAGCTACACCACCAAATGCCTGTCCAAGCACACAGGCCCTTTTTAAACAAAGATTTTGGCCCCTTTCGGGGCTGCATTGCAAGCAAACCAACTCCATCCAGACCAGCATCCCAATATCTACCTACACTGTATCCATGGCAGTCAAATGCCTGTCCAAACAAACAGGCCCTTTTGAAATGCACAGCCATCATGGTCACAACCACAATGCACAGAAAACGCTGCAAAGGCCAACAAGATTATGTGAAATCCTAAATGGCACACCATAAATGCTGCATAGAGTTTTACAAAGGGAGAAGAGGCATGCACAGTTCTGGAGAGGGCAGGAAGCACCCACCATGTGGCATTCAACAAAAGACACACCAAAATGCAGGAAAAGCACTTTCAACCAAAGAATATTAACCTAAGCCTGAAGATAATGGATGAGAAGTTTTAGCCTAAAAAGCTATGATTGCAATCGGTAACACAACACAAAACTGTAATAACAACTTAGGAGTGCTTTCAGACACCATGATTATCACTCATGGACTCCAGCAGAAGCACCTGTATTGTGATACCTAGAAGCACCCTTAACTGATCCCTAAAATGAATAGGCCAGATTCCCTGCTAGCATAAAGCATTTACACCAGCTGAATAGCTAGTTCGCAGTGGCTTTATGGATTTCATCACAGGCTCAAAGCATGGGAGAATAAAGGAAGACATTTCAATAAGAAATTCATAGTTAATATACCAAAGCAATACAGGGTATATCCCCAGAGTGTTCAGCATTACTGGGGGGTTTAAAGAAATATAGTTTTAAAATCTCTCACTCAATACACACCAGCATGATAGATTTGTGTGTAGATTGTGCAGCATGCACAATTACACCAGCATGATAGATCTGTTAAGAACTTGTTATAAAATACAAAACACATGTAATTGTCACCCAGCCAATTCAAATACAGGCCTTTGTGACCGAAAAGCAAAGCTCAGTACTTATTCTACGTGCCCTTATCTGCAGCAATTTTAAAATACTAATTCTAAAACATTTTAAAACACTAATTTTAAGACCCTAATTTTAAGATGATATGTGCCCTATCTGCAGCAGTTTTAAAACACGAATTCTAAAACACTAAACACTAATTCTAAAACATTTTAAAACACTAATTTTAAGACCCTGTGTGCCCTATCTGCAGCAATTTAAAAACACAAATTCTAAAACATTTAAAAACATTAATTTTAAGACCCCAATTCTGCCCCCACCCCCAATTCCACCCAGGACCCCCATTTTCCTCCTCCAGATCCCCATTCTCTTTCTCCAAGAGTCCCCATGTACTCCCGTGCAATCCCACCTCCCAGGCCTCCATTCTGCCCCCCCAAACCCCTCCCACTCACCCCCATTCTGCTCCCACTCAATCCCATCACATCACCTCTTTTGCTCCTGGGGTTCTTGGGGCTGGGGCGGGATGGCCCATCCCCCTAGGCCCCAAGAACCCCAGGAGCAAAAGAGACCCCAAGAAAAGAAGACAGGTCACTTAACAGCTTCGTGGTGTCCACTCAGGCAGACAGATTGCAGATTGGAAGATTGAGGAGGCAGCCAGCCGAGGATTAGGACTGAAGCGGCAGCAGCTTTTACCATGCCGCAATTCCATTCCGCCATTTCGGAATTACCCGCGCCACACCGCGGCTTTTCTGCTGACATTCCGCTAATCCCGCCAGCATTCTGCAAATTCGGAAACTATCAAAAAAATTGAGGAATTGTCGGAAACTGTCGGAAAACCTCTGTTCTGCTATTTTGTGGTGCTGGCGGAATGGCAGAAGTAATGAAAATGGCATGTTTCTGCTATTTGTGAAGTCTGTGGAAGTAGCGGAATGAAACTAGCGGAATGAAAGCCTCTGCCATGCCGTACCACTAATTGCGGAAATGTTGTTTCCGGCGGAAATAGCTACCGCTGCGACTTTCCGCTACAGCCCTACTGAGGACTCAGGTAAGGAACCAGCTCAAGCAGACTCTGCCTCGTGACTCTGGCAGGGCCAGCAGGCAGCGCTGAAGGCAGCTTGTATGCTCCCCCTCCCTCTGGGTCTGGGAGGTAGGGAGAGGGGGAGCCTAAGAGCTGTGCGGCAGCTCCCAGCCCCCCCACTCCGCCCTGCACAGGCACAGTCTGAGAGGGAAGTCCTGTGGCCTGGGTGCCTACTGTGTAGTGCCCGGGTGTGGACTTTAGCGCTGTGCTACCCTCTGCAATGAAATGGTGCCCCAAGTGGCACTATTTCATCGCTGGTTTCCCTTTATGTGGTATGGACGGCACTTCTAGTCGCCCATACTGTATATAGGGTAGAATGCCTCACTTTTGTCCATGAAGACTTCCTTCAGTGTCCTAAGGAAGCCTTCCGGGGGAGGGGGGTTGGCTTCTCCTGTGGCTTGCCTGTGGTTCTTCTTTGAGAGGCTCCTCTCATTCTCAAAACTGGGTTGCACCGCACGCACAAACACACAACCTTTGTGAGAATGGTCGGAGCCATCTCGAAGAACCTTGTTTTAGAAAGTAGTAACCTTCTTGGGTTCGGCCAGGCGGCGGCAGTTTCTTTTTTAAAAAACCCCACAACAGAATGCCAGCTCTCAGTGTGATCATCAGGGGAGTCCTGGGACCAGGAGGGGCATTGCCCCTGACGTCCTAGGGTGTGCACCGCATCTGGGTGAGAGTCTCCTGCTTGGGTAGCTGCTGCCAGTCTGTGTGACTGAATGATGGTTCCACAAGGAGGGAGGATGTCCAGAGTGGGTGAGGGAGCTGAGCTAGCCAGTTTTAGGATACCCATCAGGGTGACGATTGGTGGGAGAGGGAGGGAGATCTGCAGCGATGGCAGAAGGTTCCTCATCCTAGATGTCTTTGCAGATTGCTGTGGAGCCCGTTGTGAGTATCTAAAAAGGTCAAGGGGGGAAAGGCTCTATAAAGTCCTCCTGCAAGTGGATCTGGATGGCTAATTCTAGCTCTGTGGCGAATAAAGCCAATATTCTGTGCGTGAAAACAGACGTGGCAGTAACCAGCTTTAGCCTGCAATAGCCTGCCTTAGCCCGGGACTCACCATACATCTGGTCCGCTGCCGCCAGATGTTCACTCGCTACTGCCCCAGGATGGGCTGCCAGCTGCTATGGGATGCATTTGGGGATTCGAGATGCAGCCCGGGGAAGGAGCACCCCCCCATCAGCTGCTTGGCACACGCTCTTCCCAGGGCCCGAACTTACTGGGCAGCATTGGCCTGGGAGTCCCGTCCTGTGTGGACAGCTCCCCAGGCCAACACCGATCATGGAAAGGCCTGTGATGGCACTCCCCATTGGGTTATGGGGGCGAGGGCTGCTTGTATGAACAGCCCTGCCCACCAACCCGAGGAGTGGTTGTTACAGGGGGTCACCCCGGGGTGGCCTCAGGTGGTGCCTCGCTGCCGTCATGTCTGTTTAAACCCTGTGTGAGTCTATCACAGTGTTGCCCAGACCTGACATGCCTCACTGAAACCTGGCTGGTTGACACCACAGGCCCTGTTTTTTTACAGCTAATCCCTCTAGGGTTCTCAGTGATCCACCAGCCTCATACCAAATGAAGAGGTGGGGGGTAGCTTTGATTTTTTATTATTTTTTGTTCATCTCACCTTCAATGCATGAGGTGGCCCATGTTGGAGGGGTTTGAATGCCGGGCCATAGGACAGCATTGTTTTCCATTTCAGTATAGAAATAGACTTTTAGGCTCTTAGAACTTTTCTATGGCACGTAGAGCTTGTACTTAACCTACTAGCACAATTCAAACTTAACCTCCTACTGCACTTTCTGATACTTTCCGATACTTCTGACACTTTTTGACGTTTTCTGCCAAACTTCAGAACAAAGTATTGGACATGACAGGGGATGCCGCATCAGGAAAATGGATCGTCAGTTTCCAAGAGAATTATCAAAAACTGTAACGTGCTGTTTCAGACCTACTTGGCCATGCCCTCTGCTGCTGGGCAGGAACAAAATGTATGGTCCTGCTGATGTACAGACTCCCAGGCAATATAGGGGGGATTCAGGGTAGAGTTCCTGCAGCTGCTTTCAGACTTGCTGGTGGGGTGTACCAGGATGCTTGTCCTGCGGGATTTCAGTGTGCATAACGACAGTGGCTCTGTGGGCCAGCTTCTGATTTCCTAAATGTGATGGCATCTCTGGGTTTTACCCAGAGCATCCAGAAGAGCAGCCATGGGACTGGCTGGGCACTTGACCTTGTCTTAAAACTGGGTTTGATGGTCTCAGAAAAATGTTTGGGTCACCCCTGTTGAGTGATCCAACCACTACCTCATGCATTTCAGTGTTGTTGCTGCCCTACCTGATTGACATCACTGCAGCCAATTGATTGTTGTACAGCCATGGAGATTGCTGAATCCAGTGGATTTCAGCAATTTTGCTACAAGTGCTGGAGTTTATACATCTTCCCCTTCCAGCCAGGGAATCGACATGTTCCCCAACAGCTACTTTCAGCTGTTATAGGGGGTTCGCCATTCCCCGGCTCCTCTCCAGACTCCAGTCATCTTGACTGTCCATAGTTCGCTGTGGTATTGATCTGGTGGACGTAAAGAGGCTGGGGTGTAGACTGGAGAGGAGATACCTGAAGAGCCATCTGCAGCCCTATCTTCAGCTGTATAAATAGTTTATGTGGCCATACAGAAGAGTTATTATTGAGGCCAAGTGGCTGTATTTGTCCTAGGGCACAGATGCTACAAGGAACAGACGGTCACAACTGTTTTGGGTTCTGGTGGCCTGGTGATTCCAGACTGCCTCAACCACTACAGTTTCTTCAACAGAGTGCTGTGAGGAATTTTCTACATTCTTTGCAGAGAAGATAGAGGGACTTCAGGTGGGACTCATTGGACCTTTTGATGTGGAGAGACCAGGGGTTCCAAGTGATTGTATTCACCTGGTTGACTTCAATGTGGTTTTTGATAAGGAAGTTCGAGTGTTGGTGGGATCGTTGACACCCACCACCTGTGCCTCTGACCCATGCCATCCTGGTTGTTGAAGGTGAGCACTGTGGAGGTGGTAGGCCTTTATTGACAGGCATTGTTAACACATTCTTTATGGATGGGAGGGTGCCGGCCATCCTCAAATGTGCGGAAGACCATCCCCTCCTCAAGAAATCATCTTAATGTTGGAGTGCTTGCCAATTATCACCTGACCTCCAATATGCCTTTCTTAGGGAAGGTGATTGAGGAGGCTGTGGCTGTCCGACTGCAGAAGCACCTGGACTCCCAACAATATCTTGGGGAAATTCCATTCTGGGTCCTAACCTTTTCACAGGATAGAGACCACACTTTTTAGGGTGATGAATGATCTGATGATAATTTTAGATTAAGAACTGCTGGTCATTTTGGTCATACTGCACCTTACAGCAGTATTCAATATGATTGACCATGGGTTGCTGCTTCAGTGATTCAGGGACATCACTGATGTGACGGGAGCTGCTGGTCAGTGGTTTCAGTCATACCTGGAAGAGCAGAGTCAATTGGTGGTGATGGGTGGATATGTGAGAGGCCTGAACTATGGCATTCCTCAAGGATCTATTCTCTTGTAGGGATGGGCGAACAGAACGCGGTTCGGATGTTCAGTCGTTCGGTTCTGGAACCCCGTCCACATCCGCCTTGCCCCCTCCCTTCGTACCTTCAAATCTCTCCTTAAAACTCACCTCTTTCGCTCTGCTTTGTCTGACTCTTTATCCTGCTGAGCCACTATTCCTATACCTAAGATCAGTTTACCCTTATCCTTGCAACATGGACCTGCCTGCTGTCATTCTCATCGTAACCAAGCCAAGTACGTGCACTTGAGACCTCGCATCTTCATGAATGTTAGACCCCTTGTCTCTCCCTCTGTTCCCCTTCCTAAGTCTCTCCCCCAGCTCCTGTCTCTCAGATTGTAAGCCCTAGGGGCAGGGACCGTGTCTATTTTATTACTTTGTAAAGTGCCAGGTACACTGCTGGCACTATATAAATGTTTGTTAATAATAATAATAATAATAATAATAATAATAACCAGAGTTCGGGTTCGAGGGTTCGGTTCAGCTGAGTTCGGTTTGGCCGAACTTGGCCGAACATTCAAAAATAGCGAAATCAAAACTGAAGCCGAAATGAAATTGAACCCGAAACCTAATTTTCGGCCTTGAAAAGACGTTTTTCCTGCCTCCGAACTCATTCTAACTCGTCCGAACATGACCAAACTGTTCGGTTGTTCGAGAGTTCGGTTCGGATGTTCGGTTTGGACGTCCGAACAGACCGAGTTCAGTCCGAACTCCGAACATCTGAACCGCGTTCGCCCATCCCTCTTCTCTTGTCCATATTGTTCAATGTATACATGCAACACCTTGGGAATGTTACAAGTCTGACCAAGCATGGGGCTGAGTACCATCAGTATGCTGATGATACATAACTGTAGCTCTCTTGTCCCACGAATCCTGAAAACTCAGCCACTGCCTTGGAGGAATGCTTGAATGATATAGCTGGCTGGATGTGTTGGAACTACCTTGTGCTCAATCCAGGGAAGACTGAGATGATGTTGGTGAGGAGGGGCAGCCGATATGAGGATGCCCTTGCCTCCCTTTGGCCTCTGCAAGTGATTGGGGTCCGGGTAGAGGAAGTTGGCCAGGTAAAGAACTTGCGTGTCATTTTTAACCATGTTCTATCCATAGAAACTCAGGTGTCAGACATGGCTCTGAGACATTTCTTTCAGCTACACAATTTGCATAAATGATACCCTTGTTAATTCCAGGCTGACCTTGCCCCAGTGACCCATACTTTGGTGACTACAAGGCTTGATTTTTGTTACTCCCTCTTCCAAAGGTGGCTGGTGATGCTTATCCATTGCTTGCAGCTAGGGATGGACGAACAGAACTGAGTTCAGAAATTCGGTTTGGTTCGGAAATTCAGTTCGGTTCGGTCGACAGAACTATTCGAGTTCGGTCTGAACTCCGAACTTCCGAACAAAGTTCGGAAATTCAAACCCCATTGAACTAAATGGAATATTATCTTTTAGGGATGGGTGAACAGAGCCAAGTTCGGAAATTCAGTTTGATTCGGTTCAAAAATCGAGTTTGGTTCGGAAGTTCGGTTGGGTCTACCGAACTGGTTGAGTTCGGGCCGAACTTCCAAACCGTGTTCACACATCCCTACTTGCAGCTTGTTTGGAATGCAGCAGCGTGGCTGCTCTCTAGTTTGGGCATACCCACCCTGCATTCTCTGCATTGGCTGCCTGTAGAGTGATGGCTTGAGTTTAAGATCATGCTGATGGTTTTCAGGGCCCTAAACAGTGTAGGCCCGCTCCTGGAGTCTCACACTGACATGGCTATCTATGCTCAGAAACCACTCAGTGTTTGGGGATCCACCTTCGCGACTTAAGTCAGTGGGTGATTGGGACTTCCCTGTGGCAGTCCCCCCAGTGTGGAACTCGCTCCCTCCAGATCTCCATCTTAGTTCCCCCCTCTTTACCTTTAAAAAGCACCCGAAGACTCATTTATTCTACAGGTGCTTTTACGGTCCACGGCCCGTTCCCCTTAACGTAGTTTTTTCCTCCCTCTTGCCTGTCTCTTTTAAATTGTTTAAAACTGATTTTATATTGTTTTATATGATTATGACTGTAAAGAGCTGCAAGTGGGTTTTGGCATGGGTGGGATGTGGGGATGGGGTTATTTTTTATTTGTAAAGCGTTAGAGTTTTTGTATTGGTTTCTGGTTTTCGCTACTGATTGTAAGCCGCCCTGAGTCTTTCAGAAATGGGTGGCATTTAAATTTAAAATAAGAATAATTAATAACTTGAGAAGAACTTTTTCAATTCATGTTAAAACCTGAGTTTGTTGAGTTTGGCCATCCATAAGAACAGCAGCATTTGGCTGACCTTACCTGTCCCTTCCTCTTGTCTGTAGCATTCGAGACCACCCTTCTACCACGCACGTGTTCATATGCCTAGCTCCCTTACACGACACCACCTTGCACTCCCCCAATTGTCCTCTCACTCTCTCCCCATTACGACCCATATTTTGGAAATCCCTCCCCCCCACCACACAGCCTGGTCAGGATGGTGCTATGGGTTTGACAGCTGTCCTCCTTGTTGTGCTGTTTCTCCCAAGACAACATTGGCAGTTCATCTTCTTTTTGAGAACCACTGACCCTAGTTCATTACGTCTCCCAGTCAGTGCAGTGCAGTGCATTGGCTATGATCTGCTGCCTGGGTTTTATTCATTCAAGCCATGGACAATCCCTATTTGTGTATCACAGAGTGGGGGACCGCAGGCCTGAGTCACAGTTGTGGCCCGCAGCTAGATTTTGTTTGGCACTTTTCCAACTTCTGGATCTGGTCCTCGGATCCAGTCCCTACTTGGAAGCACTGAAATAGAAAACTCAGGGAAAGGCGGTAGAGATGAGGGCAGGCATTCAAGGATAGAGGATCTATCTGTGGCATAGACCCATGGTGTGGACCCCCCTCCCCATTCCCAAATGCTGTGCACAATCTGTAAGTGCCCCTGCCCACAAATCCTATGTGACCCTCAGAGCTTGTACAAACTTTTGAAGGGAACCCCAGGAGAGAAAAGGTGTATAGTGCTGAATTTGAGGAAAGAAGATCTCGCCTCATGGACCAAACATTTGATAGAACAAGCCATTTCAGTGAACGGGATACCCATTGTCTGTGGCATTTACAATTGCATGGCCACTTGCCACCTTCTGTCATGGCTCTGGCGTCTGCTCTAGGTTGAATATATCTTGATCCTGCACCACTGCCATTGTGGGAGGAATTGCTCACACATTCAGCCTTTACAGCTTTGCTTCCTTGCAAGGTCTCCAGCGTGTTGTTTCCCATCAGGGTACAAAGACCGCAAGAGCGGCATTTCTCCTGGAGCAGTATCACCCTAGCTCCTGGCTGCAGCCGGGAAGTGGAGACGCCACTGCAGAAAAGCACATTAATGGGGGGGACTTAACCACGTTTATTGAACTGCAAAAAAAAAAGGTTGTTTTTATAGCCTTTTATTGGAATATAAAGACAGCTTTTATAACCCTTTAAAGGGACATAAAAGCAGCGTAGAGACCAGAAAGCTCTCTCCATTATAGGACACACATCTGCCATGCAATGAGATCACCATTCTGTTCAGGATAATTCTTAAGATGAGGTTTCTGAATGATTGCTCTAGCAATGATTCCAAACCTCAAATTGACAGGTGAGCATCAAAGGCGTAGCCATGTATAATAGGGAGAGGCAGTACCTAGGAGGCCCATGCTAACAGGAGCAGCTGTGTCCTCTACTGTTGAGTGAGGGCAACAGGGGCTCATTCCATTTTATGCACCAGGGCCCATTCCAGGCTAGCTTCATCCAGGGCCAGCCTTAACACAGGGTGACCTGAGGCACCCACCCTGGGATCTGCTTTTCTGGAAGCCCCAGAGTGGCCCTTGATTTCACCATGGCAGGGTGTGAGGGACCCACTTTCTCCCAGAGAGGTCCTAACCATCACCACCTCTAAAGCCCTGTGTAGAAGGTGCCTCCGATGTAGGCAAGGTCCATTGGGAAGGTGGTGGGGTTACCATGGGACCCCCATTTTATCTTAGTCCTGGTCCCTGCAAATTCTAAAGCCGGGTCTGGCTGTGCCCCTCGTGAGCACGCCCAGACTCTGAGGAAAGTTGGGTCTACATCTGAACTTTGCAGATGTGGTTCATATTAGGTTCAAACTGGTTCCTTTCCTCCCTGACTTTTGGACTGCCTTTTTAGCTGGAAGGAGTAAGTGTCATGCTTATTCAGCTTTGGTTCACGTTCTTTTATGTCATCTTAACACCGATCCTTCTTTGGTTTTGATCCTTTCTGAGCAAGAGAATGTGCATATCAATGATTATGCTTGAGTTTGGGTTGACCGTTTTGCAGGCTGAGTGGCTGATGTTATCCAATGCGCAGGGCACTCTCCTGCTGATGCTAATGTTAAGTTCGTGTACAGCATAGGTAGGGAACTTCTGGCCCAGGACGTCAAATTCTGCCTCCAGCTAGTTTTTATTTGGCCCTTTTAAGATTCCTGGATCTGGCCCCTGGATCCATTTCCTGCCCCAAGCTCTGAAAGACTGAACTCAGGATATGGGGACAGCGATGAGGACATGCACACAAGGCAAGAGAACAGATTGATGATCTGGACCCTCCTGTCATAAACTGAACCCTTAAAGCCCCCAGGCCCCAACATCGGTGTGGCCCTCAGAGCTTGTATTAATTTTCAAAGTAGCCCCTGTAAGATAAATTTTTCTCACCCCCGATGTACACTATACTGAGATCACTGCTTTTAGCCTCGATCTTGTGTCTGCATACCTGAAAAAAGGAAGGACTGTCCAATAGTTTAAGGTACTAGGCAAGAACTTTGGAAACCTGACCTCAAATTGCCTACTTTACCACTGACTTCCCATGTAATTTAGGACAAGTCACTTAATGTTCTGGTGCCTCACTTCCGCACACTGTACGATGGAGACAAGGGTCTCTCTCACTAGCTTTTGTAAAGATAAACATGTTAAAGGCTATAAGGTATTTGGGTGCTTTGAGGACCCTTAGAACTAACCACTAGAGGTGCGCACCACGGACCCATGTAGCTTTTTGTTTTTGTTATTTAAATAATTCATTTTTGTTTTTATATATATCAAAATTTTCTTTTCATTTTTGCTTGTTTTTAATTTCCATTGGTTTCAATGGAAGACACTTTTTCGGCTGTACCTTCTTTTTCTTTTTTTTTTCTTCACTATATTTGGATTAAACCTGGGATGATTGTACCTCCAATGGAAGGCATTAAGTTTACCAAATTTTTAAAAAGATTAGATAAAGGAATCCGAGTTTATAAGCAGTTGAATTGTGTTATGTTGCAAAAATCTGCATATACATTCATGTCTGTAACTTCTTTGTCTCCCATCTAATGTGGATGGAACCTAGCAGATTTATACCCCTCCACATGTTTACTATCTATGTCAACTTTCACATGGATTTGAGAAAGGGTCCTGCCTGTATAAGCAATTAACCTATAAACGTACGTCTGACTCTAACATCTTGATAGTCCAACCAGTATACATGAAATTTGGCAGTACTGTATTTCACACCTTCAGCATCATCTCTGCCACATATCAGAAAGATGTTAGAAAAGGACCCAATTTTATATGCCCACACAGCATATGCAGAGAATGAGCTTATGCCAGGGATTTTCTTATGTGTCACTTTGGTATAAGATATGTTTGTGATGCCATTTGGCCAGCAGAAATGTCAACCAAATATCCTCATTCTGTGCTGTGACCGTCCCAACTTCTGTCCCCCACTGGTTACTGTGAAGTCAGAAACATCTGTTTAGGAAAGAGCCAATAGAGATTCTCTGATGTCCTTTGTTACAGTGCTGCAGGATCTGATTGTGATGATAATTGGCCAGCCTGGATGTGTAAACTTTGTCTCCTGATTTCTGGGATGCTATCCTCAAAGTCCCAGTTATGTCCCTTCTATGTCCACCTCAGGGCCACCCCCTATGGCCAGTCCACCTCGAAGCCACCACCGATTGGTGCTGTAAAGCTGGAGGCATGCAGTAATTGGCAAGTGAATGTATCTGTCAGTCTGTTGGGTTGCTCCCCAGCCTCCCTCCTGCAGCCTTCCTCCCCCTGCCATGCCAGTTGTCTGCCTCTGACTGACACTGCATGTGCTGCTATTTATCTGAATAATGGTCTTCAAGGGGACAACTTCAATTGCTTAGAAAATTTGGTCCCTTTATCAAATTGTCCTGTAGTTTGGCAGAGATGACAGGGAAGGTATTTGATACATTCCTGCCAAATGTCTTGTAAACAATATGGAATATAAAAATGATACAGCCAGGAAAGCATTTTCAAGTTAATGGCTTGTAACATCAGGATCCTTTATCCAATCTTTCTGAAATTTGGCAGGATTGGTAATCTTGGAGAGGGACATAATATTCCCAGGTATCATGAAAATTGAACAGAAGATATAGAATTTGTAGCCAGGAATGTGTATGGAGCTTTTCTGAAAATCACAACATTCAATTGCTTCTAAAATTAGTTCCCTTTATTCAATTGTTTCTAAATTTGGTACATGTAGTACCCACTGTTGTGGGTACAATTTCCACAAGTTACACCAGAATTAATTAAATAAGAAACAAAAAACATATAACTGGAAATATGTTTTTAAGTGTTTCCCCATTATATAAAAAACAAAAATTCGTTTTCATTATTTTTATTTGTCATTTTCGTTATTACAAAAACAAAAAAAGAAAATCAAAAACTTCTTTTTCATTATCATAATAACGGAATCTAATTGCACACCCCTACTAACCACAGTTGCTAAACGTATTATTTGAAGCAGAGGGTGTTTTTAGACAGGCCCGGGGGTGGCCACTGGCCACCCATGGGTCTGCTCCAGCTGCAGCAGATTTACATCAAGGCAACCATTGCAGCTCGCCATGCACTCATGCAAGCCCTTCTACCCCACACCATATTGCTGTGGGAGGACTGGCAGCAAGTCCAGGCTACCACCAGGCTACAACTCTTTGGTGGTTGCCGGGACAACCCATGATTGGGAGAGGAGCTGCAGAGGCTGTCCACCCTTTAGATGGACCACTGCTCCGAGTTCAGGCGCGCTCCACTTGTGGTGCTCCTGGACATTCTGGAGGACTGCAAGTGGAACGGACCCAGATCAGGCAGCCCCTGCTCCAGCTCGCTCCTGAGACAGGCCACCCGGGGGTGAGGCAGGGCAGAAGTGAAGCAGGTGTCCATCTAAAAACACCCATCACTATGACTGTGACCAATAGGAAAGAGTCCCTTCACCAAATAGCTTCTAGTCTAATCAGACAAGGCAAATGAAGGTAAGAAACAGCACTATCCCCACTTCCCACTTGAAAAGTGATCAAGCATTACAACTTGGGCTTCAAACCAGCAACACTGGGGCTCCTAGCCAGTACGGTGGCCAGATATGCAAATTTTAGAGGCGACATGAGAAATACAGGTTGCAGGGCTGAACTGGCTCCAGTGCAACCCAGCAACGTATATTTCTCATAATTGTACCCTAAAATTTGCATATCTGGCCACCCTGCTGGCCAGTGGCTACTTCCCTAGTGCCACTGCTATTCATCGGCCCTGGCTGTGCTGTTACACCCCCCCACCCACTGCCCCTCTTATGCTGCTCAGGCCACACCCCACTATATAAGGCACGCTTGAAGTCACAGGAAACTGGGCAAATCATCTATTTCTGGTTGTTAGATCTGCTCTCTTCTCCCTGGTCTAAGTTTGTTTGGGCTTGGTCTGGCTCTTCCCTCTCTTGGTTTGGCCTTGCTTTGTGCATCTCTTTCTGGAACATTCCTGGTTTTGAATCTGCCCCCTTTGCCTTTCTGCTCCACCTGTCTTCTCCAGCATGCTAGCCTGTCTGTCCTGCCCCTTCCTCCCAACCCTAACCCCAGCCCTTGTCATGGACAGACCATTATGTCCTCCAGGCCAGCCTCTCAGCGCGCCACCTCCAGAAGGGGAATGTACCAGTTAGGTTGGTCCGCCCTCGGAGGCTGATGGAACCTCAATGGTTCCAAGAGGTCCTGAGGGAATTAACCTTGGACCTGGATGGTCACTCTGTTGATGAGCTAGTCCAGCATTGGAACAGCTTGCTGGTGGAGGCCATTGACAGGGTGGCTCCAAGACGCCCTCTGCCTCTGTCTCATCAAGTCAAGTCAAGATTTATTCGGCACGGACTTTCGCCATAACCAACAAAACATACATATAACAACAATACAAACATACATAAAACACAAATTAATAATATGCTTCTCATAACAACTTAAAATCCAAATATCAATATGACCTCTGCTGGTACTATACCCTCCTATATGGTTCATCGTCCCAAGGACCGTTGATCACAAAATTGGAATAATACTAAAAATAAGGCTTTACACTTATAATATAACAATAAATCCCAAAATAACATCATATAACTCTGCTTATAATTAAACCATATAATTTTGAACGCTAAAAGCTTCGGGGAACTTGTCCCGTTGGCAATAATAAAAGTACCGAATATCCTGTACCTTTAATGTACATACCATATCACCTAAATTACATGGTACTACTTAAATTTGATAGTGGTTAACTCACTTTATATTAACCAAATAAGATAATCACAAAACCTAAAAGAAAAGAAGTCAGGAACCCCAAATACCTTACTCCCCCAATCATACGTGAGCAAGGATAACCTAGAAATCTAATGCTATCTCGAGAATTGTGCCTTTAATCTTTGTCTCAGATGCACTCTTTTCCTTTCAGCCAAACTTAAAAAGGTGGCTATAGCCACCAGCTCCTCTCTCCCTGAGCGTGTAAGAAGAAAATGGTATACACCCTCACTATTGAAATCCCAACTCTGTTTTAATAAGGGTAAAAGCCAGACTATACGTAAGGAGTCATAATAGGGACAACTTAGCAAGAGATGGTCAGTTGATTTGACCTCAGCTAGTGAGCATGAACAGCCCTCTGTCTCGTCACCGCAGGGCCCCTTGGTTTACTGAGGGGTTGCAGTGTATGAAACAAGCAAGCAGGAAGCTAGAACGATGCTGGCGTCAGACTTGCTCTGACTCTGACCGACTTCCACATAGGGTCCATTTGTGGTCCTATATTGAGGCTATGAGGACAGCAAAGAAGGAGTTCTTTGCTGCCCTCATAGCATCTGAGAAGTCACGCCCGGCGGAGCTGTTTTGGGTGGTGCGGGGACTGGTCAGTCCAGCCTCCCTCCACCTGGAAGGAGACTTGTCCCAGGCCCGCTGTGAGGAATTTGTCACCTACTTCGCGGATAAGATCACTCGGATTCGGAGGGACTTTGATGCTGGGCTAGGGGCAGTAGGTGGAGAGCGCGAGATGACGGAGGTTCTGTCTGGTCCAAGTTTGTGGGGGGAGTTTCGGGAAGTGAAGTCAGCCGATGCGGTGGATGTCCTGGGGTCTGTGAGAACCACTAGTTGTGAACTTGATCCTTGCCCGTCCTGGTTGGTGAAGGCCTCCAGGGAGACATTGGGGATGGTGCTGGTGAGAGTGGTTAACGCGCCTCTGCAGCAGGGGAGGTTGTCGCCCAGCCTCAAGGAGGTGGTGGTGCGCCCCCTTCTGAAGAAACCATCATTGGATGTGGATGCACTCGCCAGCTACCGACCTGTCTCTAACCTTCCCTTTTTAGGGAAGGTTATTGAGCGGGCGGTGGCGATCCAGCTCTAGGCGGATCTGGACAGCATTGGTTTCCTGGACCCTTTTCAATCTGGGTTCTGTCCCGGCTATGGCACTGAGACGGCATTGGTGGCCTTGGTCGATGATCTCCGCTGGGAGATGGACACAGGATGTTCTACATTTCTTATCCTGCTAGATCTCTCAGCCGCTTGTGATACCGTGGACCAAGGGCTGCTGTTGAGACAGCTGCGTGACCTAGGGGGTCTGGACGGGACTGTTCTTGAATGGTTCCGCTCATTCCTCTCGGGGAGAAGCTAGTGGGTGGTGTTGGAAGCTGAAACATCTTGCCCCCGCGCCTTGTCTTGCAGAATTCCACAGGGTTCCATTCTGTCTCCACTATTATTTAATGTATATATGCAGCCCTTGCGGGAGGTCGTGAGAGGGTTCGGGGTGCGATGTCACCAATATGCTGAGGATACTCAGCTGTACCTCTCTTTTTCAGCTGACCCAGACCCTGCTGTCTTGTTGCTATCCCAGTGTTTGGAGGCCGTGGCAGAGTGGATGTGGCAGAGCAGACTGAAGCTCAACCCCGTTAAAACGGAGGTGATGGTGATGGGGAGGGCGAGGGAGGTGTCGGCCCCCATGATTGGGGGGGTTCGCCCTCCTATAGCTCAGCAGGTTCTGAGTCTGGGGGTGGTGTTAGACTCGGATCTCCGCCTGGATCAACAGGTGGAGGTGGTGGCAAAGGCCGCCTTTCGCCAGTTGTATCTGGTGCGGAGGTTGCATCCATACATCTCCAGGCCGGACCTGGCCTCCCTCATCTATGCCTTTGTCACCTCGAGGCTGGACTACTGCAACGCGCTCTACATAGGGCTGCCCTTGTTCCTGGTTCGGAGGCTGCAGCTAATGCGGAATGCAGCGTCCCGTCTCCTAACGGGGACGGGGACGGGTCGTCGGGAGCACATAACACCTGTGCTCCGGGCTCTGCACTGACTGCCAATAGCGTGCCGAGCCAGGTTCAAGGTATTGGTAATGATCTATAAGGCCCTTCACGGTCTTGGCCCCTCGTACCTCAGGGACTGCCTCACCCTCCGCGGCCCGGAGTGACTCCTTCGGTCTGCCGGGGGTGCCTTCCTGGAGTGGCTGGGCCTCGCCTTTGGAATTCCCTCCTGAAGGACGTTCGCCTGGCCCCAAGCCTTTTAACATTCCGGCAGGCTTGTAAAACCTGGCTGTTCGCCCAGGCCTTTGGGGAGAGGGGGAGGGAGGGGAGAGGGTTTTTAGCTCTTCCCTGCCCTTATTTTATTTTATTTTATTTTATTTTTCTTCTCCTGCCCTAAATGATGTCTTTTAAATTGTTGATGTTTTTAAAAATTGTTTTACAAATGCTTTTAGTTGTACGCCACCCCAGGATACCGTAGGCATATGGGGAGACTCACAAATATAATAAATAAATAAATAAATAAATAAATAATCTGTGTGTTGGTTGCCCACACTGTCTTTGATGCCCTAGGCCCTGATTCTGAACAGGCTCTCCAAATCCCTGATCCCCTGCAGCCCCTGACACAAGGAGAAACTCACAAGTGATTTTCCCAAGGCTACTCGGGAATCTGTGACACACCTGAACCTAGTGCTCCTAAATCTTGGATTAGTGCTTTGACCACACATCCAATCTTCCTGCGTAGTGAGACTGCTCACATTAACAGGTATCTCTACACCTAACGTGTGTCACCAATCAGCTGCTTAACATGAGGTTAACTGTTACATTTGTTGAAGCAAACCCAGGAGCTAGCCACGAAGGGAATATGGGTTTCTGGGGGTGGGGTGTGTGTGTGGGTGGTTCTGCCAGGAACAAATGTGGGGAACTCATCAGAAGATTCACAGAGCAGATGAAAATATGGCATGCAGTGAACAACTGCCCCCTGCCACCCCAGCAGGGCTTTGCTGAAGCTTTTTTCACCAGTGGAGACCTATGCCTTGCAGCGGGGAGCTTTGCCTTGTCAGTTTCACCAGTGCAGTGCTATTTTGTTTCATCTATTCACAAATTACAGTGCCACCTGATGGGCTCCCCATGTTGGTTAGAGTCCACAGAAACACACAATAACATGAACATTGGTTCATGCTGCTCCATCATGGGATGATGATGTAAGTTCTAAGGGGTTGATTTTCCCTGTGGTTGACCTAACATGTAGCACCACCCAGTGACCTCTGACCTTCTCTGGCCCTTTTTACATGGGCGGCACCCACGCATGAACACCTTGGATGTTCATACGTGGGAGCTGCCCATGTAAATCCCACCGGGGTGGGTGTGCGTGCTCTCGCAGACACACATCCTCATCCACGGAGGCACCGTCCAAAACAGAGGTGCCTGCATGGGGATGGACGGGGGGTGGGTGTGTGCCCATCTACACCCTCCCACCACCCAATGCACACACTCCACCCCCTGCACTGCAACCCGTGTAGAAAGGGCCTCTGAAGCAACCTAGAATGGCCACTGTCGGAGACAGGATGCTGGGCTTGATGGACCATTGGTCTGACCCACTATATCCTTTCTTATGTTCTTATGATTTAATGATGTGTATAATTGTTTACGAGATGGTGCTGTTAGTTATTGTTTGGTTCCATGGCATTTTCTATTGGTGCTTTGGGCTTGTCTCTCTCTCCTGTCAATCACTGGGACAAATCAGAAGGAAGGCTCATACTAAAAGTGATTCCCGTTTGACATGTCCAGAAATCTTTCTCCCTATACAAGGCATTCATCTGTGAGCAGAGGAGACGACAACCTCTTGTAAGCTGTCTGAAGCTTCTTTAGCACTGAAAGGTTGATTAGAGCTTGTGACGGACATTCGTTTTCTCTGAGCATGGGAGAAGTTAACTTTATGTATGGATCTCACCATCTATGGATGTATTCATCAGTCAGATATATTGATTAAAAGGACGGCTGCCCAAACTAATCTTTTGAGCAGCATCATACTGTCTGCCTGTCAAGGTGAGATGCTTTCTTATGGGGTCTGTAACCTCTCCCAAGAATTAAAGCTTCCAGTTGGGTACGTTTGTAAGGCCCTTAGTAATAAGTGCCCATGGGTTTTGGTGAATGTTTATGAATTGGGAAAGAGCTGCTCTTGCTACTAACTTTGCTTCATGAAATGGTGGCATTTCGGGCAGCTCTCCTTGGTGTCCATGTGCATTTTTCATGATTACAGAGGGAAATGCCACAGCGGTGACAGATATAAATGAGATTCAGGAGAGGAGAATCTTTCTTCTGCCAGGCTGAATTTCCAATGAGAAGGTCAACGGTGGCAAAGTGGTCCGGCCCCAGCCCAGAGTCACTTCAGGATTGGGGCCCATACTCACTTTTGGGCAGCCTTCCAACTCCATGTCCCCCAACTCTGCCTGTCCCAGTCCTTCTGAAGGTATAATCAAAGTCCATCATGGTAGCTCCAGAGGTCTCCAGTTGAGTGAGTCCATAGTTTAGCATAAGTCCCTTTCCGGAGTGGATAGTCCTTTTGGGTCACATAGCTGACTATTGTGAGATCTCCCTCCTTCGGGTCCCTAGCCCAGTCCTCCTCTCAGGTGCCAGGGGGTTAAGGAATTGTGAGTAACTGCAGGATCAGTGCAGGAGAGAGTTAGTGCAGGATTAGGGTCCAAAATCTTTGTGAGTACAGCAGTGCAGGGTAAAATCTGGAGGGTCTCAAAGAGGGATTAACACACAGACCAGGAAGCAGTGCAAGGACAGGGCAAATGGATGGACAGGGCAGATGGACGAACAGACTGGACAGGGCAAGGCAGGCTGATGGGTGGATGGATGGATGGACTGGACTGACGAGGCAGGCTGACAAGACAAACAGACAGTAAAGGCAGAAGCACAGGGTTCCAGGGAAGGATCTCAGAATGGCCAGCCTCTCACTGACCCAAAAGACACACCAGGAGTGGGGAGTGCTCAGTGCAGAACTGGTCCAGAGTTCGTGGCGACACCAGGAGACAAGGCACAGGAACCAGGAAGTGACTGTCGATCCACACAGCTTCCTGTGGCGGCTGATTGGCCTTATAAAGAGGCCAGCAGCCAACCAGAAAGCTGGGGGGAGTGGTGCAAGGCTGAGAGGGTTATGTGACCTGACTGGCATGATGGCAGCCCTGGCCAAAGTGCCTCAGTAGCATGGAGATGCCAACAATGCTCAGGGCCCCAAGGGTGCTGGTTCTAGGCTGGGGCTCCTGCATCTACAGGGTCTTCATCCAGGTCACTGGGGCCTCCTTCTGCAGGGTCCTTAACCCAGCCCTGGTGTCTCCTTAGTGCCCGACTTAGTTGCCTCTCTGCATTTCCCTTATGCCTTAGCCCCCTTGCTGTCTCACGTCCAGCTGAGTCACCGTAGGTTTCTAGCAGCCTCACACCCAGTTAGGTACCTGGGTCCTGGCTCCCAAGCTGTGTCACACCCAGTTGGCTTGTCCTAAGGGCTTTGAGGGCTTGAAGATAGCAGGCCTCCACCCTGGCTCTGAGTCTGTCCTCCATCCGTGCAGTGCTAGCTAGAGTTCTCCCCTGTCCTGAGTTAGGCCTCAGCCAGACTATATTAAGGGGGCCGTAGGGCACCTGAAAGTAGCAGGCCCTACCCTAGGGTGGCCAGATAGGCACGTTTTTTCAGGACACTTATGAAAAATACATGGTGCAGGCCCTGCATTGGCACCTTAGGCCCCAATGCAAGTCAAGAAACTTGTATTTTTCATAAATGTCCTTTGTGTTTATGGCATCCTTCGAGTCTTGCCTCCATCTGGGCAGTGCCACTACCAGGGCTCACTGCAGCCTGTTCTGTGCTCTACGGCCCTGCCCCGAGGGCCTTCCTCAACCCCCTTGCTTCTCCTGAGCAGGGGTCAGGACCTCCGCCTAGCACCCCAGCAGGATGGGTCCAAGTTAGCCCGAAAGCTCCACATCCTGCTGCCTCTAAGCACTAATTCTCCTGACTTGGCTCAGCTCTGCCTTTTAGAGCCTCAGCTTTGGTCATGTGACTGTCCCGTCAGGTGCCTCAAAGGAATGCCTTCTACGCACTTAACCCGTTCCTGACCAGGCTCTGCTGGCTAGTATACCTGCCACCAACATTTCACGGAGAGAAATAGGTGTGCTTCATTCCACCCTTAGCTTGTATCAATGTATGTGTATTATTATTTTTAATTTTTTTATAGTGTTTAAATGAAAATTTTTTAAAAGTCCACAGACTAACTTCAGGGCTGAGCTGGAAAAAAAAAAAAAAAGGATGACGGTGAGAGGCTCTGTGTATACCTGGGTTTGTATGTGCAGGACGGATGGTTCAAGTTAAAAGTCAGCCTCTGAAAAAGTCAAAATTCTCAAATGGGTGGATTGGCTTTCTCTGTAAAGTGTTAGCTTTTAAAGACACTTGTAGGATCCCAGGTGGAAGATGTCACAGTCTCTTTCAGTAGCTAAAGAATCATCTCTCACAAACACACCCACACATGGCCCAGTTCTTAGGCTGTTTTTGCACGACATATTTGTCGCAGCTGGCAGGGGTCCGGTACCGTACCATAGATTACAATAAAAGTTATAAGATGAGGCATCTCCATAAGAGATGGGGAGGTGACACCTGCCACAAAAGCAGGGTACGGCAAGCGGCGGGGTAGCCTCCCTGGGAGGGGTGACTGTGGGAATAGTAGAGACAGGTATGGTTATGGTCGCCATACCTCCCCTTTAAATTAGGATGCTTATGAAATATACATGTTGCAGGGCCGCACTGGTTCCAGTGCAGCCCTGACCCATGTATTTTTCATAAGTGTCCTCTTTTAAAAGGAAGGTATGGCCACCCTAGGTATGGTCCCCAGCCTGTGGACACCCTCTCCTTCCTCCGGTCCAGAAGGACCTTGTCCCCCTCCCCACAGTCTGTCTCAGGAGAGGGGGAGATGTTGTTTGGTTAATAGGGAATTGGTACCGGAGGGTATATCAGGCCAATGCCTGAGGTTAAGTCATATTCATGTTAGTTACGGGACTGGATCCAAATTGCATAGGCGATGTACCCACCTATCCTAATCAGGAATTAATATGTAATTTAATTTGAATAAAGAGTGCAGTCATTTAAATCCAGTTGATTGTCCTATCTCATTTGGGGTGTGCCGGCAAAAGGTGTCCCCCTCCCCACAGCAATGAATGAGTCAGAGCTTCCAGTCTCAATTTCAGTTTCATTTTATTTCCAGTCAGCTAGCTTTTTCTCTAGCTGGCTTAATGAGGTGTTAATGTCTGTTGTTGTCTTGTAAACCTGGTACAAATCTAACAATGCTGGCAGCCCTTAGGCAGAAATATACTGTTGGAGGGTATGGAGTAGTGACAGTGTGCTGAGCCTGCCTGGGGCTAGTCCTGCAAGGACTTACCCAAGCACACTGTCACAGCAACTCTGAAGAGGGTGGTTTCTTACCTGAGATGGTGGGAACTTCCATAGGTTACAATTTTAGGTGCAACTCAGACAAACACCTACAGCTTCACATGTTTCTCTTATTTCTTCTGGGGTTGCAGGGCAGTTGAACATGTGCATATGCCAGGAGAATAAAGACGACTACGCGATGTTTGTTCTTAGGGTTTTGGTCAGCTCTTCTGTGGAAAGAGACCCAAGGTGTATGTAACGTGGCATCCTGCCGTGGGTCACTGCAGAATTGTGTCATATAAAGCACAGTCCAAAAAAGACATCCACCCAGAGTGGTGGAGAATTGTTTACTTATACCAACAAAGCATGTCGTTCCCAGGTTACCTCCGCCTCACAATGTCCTTCCCATAATTTACTGTTCCCCTTTGCCGACTGCAATCCTGGATTGGCTCTTATGGCCAGCCGGCTGCAAGATGAGCCCTGGTGAGTCAATTACTCTGGATGAGCTTCCAGTCTTTCTTTTTCCTTCTCCACGGTAACCTGAGTACCTAAGCTGTTGCATCAAGCTCCTCCATGAACCTCCCTTCTTTCCTAAGCGGTCCTCTCTATCCCAGGTTTAGGGTCCGCATTATAGTCATTGAACTTCTAGCAAGTTCTCAGCTCCTCATAGCTAGAGCCGGTGCTTAGCCAGCTGTGCTGCAGATATCAAAAGGCCTCCCCGCTGTAGCCACTTATTTCACTCTTCACTGACCAAGGGTGCCTGTGCTGCAGCATGCTAATAGCAAGGACTTGGGAAACCTGGGTTCAATTCAGTTCTCACTCTGCCAGAGGCTTATTTTTTAACGGTATGAAAATCACTTGAGGCGAGGTTTCCAGATTTCCAAAAGACCTCGGCTCCCATTTGCACACCAAAACACAAAATAGGATCCCCTCTAGTGTTACTTGTGTCTGCATTTGCAGAAGAATCCAATGTGCTAAGTAAATCAGGAAACAGCTCTTGTGAAAAATCTGGCTCTGGGCTTCCTCTGTGCCTCAGTCCCCATCTGTAAAATGCAGATAACAGGACTTCAGAGGGCTGTTGTGCAGTTAAATGCATTAAAGAACGTGAGGTGCTCAGGTATTATGGTAATAGGGATTGTATAAGTACCCGAGTTAGGTATAAGGTCTCGAGCCTGCAAGCTAGTCTGTATAAGTGGAGTCCCACTGAAGCCCATATGGCTTCGCTTGTGGGGAGAGAGATACCTGCTACAAGCTGCTGGTAGAATTGGCAGCCTGTGGTAGATTGTGATCCAAATTTTGCAGGGGTCAGCTCTGAGCTGTTGGATGGAGTTGCCATCAAGTGGCGGAGTTTGCAGAGTTATTCCACGCAGGGCACTGGTTTCTAGCACCTCTCAGCCTTCTTTTATTTGCTTTTCCCACTAAATATTCATCAGTAACATTTAAGACAAAGGAAAGAGATAATTACAAGGGGAGAGTTTTTTCGAGATATTAAAGGTTAACAGAATTCTTGGCATTTGTGCCTTGTCAATTTCCATGTAATTATGCTCTATTCCCAGAATTCAGAGGCAACCGTGCCTCTTAACTCTCAATGATGGTATCCCGGGAATTTAATTTATGAGATCATTTCTCAAAATTTTCAGATTCAAGCCAAGCATCTTGCTTAATAGCATGGCTATTATTAATATTATTCTTGGATGGGGAGTGCTGAGAGGGTCAACAGACTGGAGACCAAACTGAAATTGCTTCATTAATACAGTGGTTGAATGACTCAGGAGTGAGTGATATTGGCTGCTCCAGTGTCTTGTGAAATAAAGCCTTGTTGACTTAATATTACTGAAGGAGGAACATCCAGAGGTCCAAAGGTTTGGGCAAGAGAAGCAGCTTGGAGCCTTGAACTAGTTCAGCATCTAAAATTAAAGTATATAATTAAACACACCTGAACTTTGGATGAGGTCTGGTCCAGGCCAAGCAGTGGGACCCTACAATGGGCTAAAAGGCAACATAGTTGCTCCTTGATTTGATGTGTAAGAGGTCTGATTTTTAAATGGACTACTTGCCCTGATTTGGGTGTTGACTCCAACGGATGCTCAGTATTTTTGAGCATGAAATGAGTACCCGCAAAAATTGGTCTACCCATTGGATTTCTGGTACCTGAATGGGATACTGATCGGTACCTGATTGTGACCTGGTTCAGGTACCTGAAGTCGTGGAATGTTGACTTCCTGTCCTGGAATGTCAACTTCCAGTACCGATTCTTTGGTTTTCTGTCCCAATTTACCGATTGGAAAATCAGTAAATCGATAATGGAAATATCCGATTTTTGGGGTATTCAGGTACCCAATCAGTGAGCATGTAGCCTGTCAAATACCTGAGACAGTATTCAAAAATGTGTGTAGCAAATGAGCTGCCTGTTTCAACTCTAATCCAGACTATTTATTTAGGAGCCAAAATAAGGATTTAGAAGGTCAACTGTTTGACTGACTTTGTATGAATCAAAACTGTGGGTCAGATCTTGGCTTCTCTTCTGCCTGCTTTTCACCAAACAGGACAGACACCCTAAGGATTCCTCTAGCATGGGGGAGATCTCCAGGTGAAGCAGGGGCTGAAAATTAGATTGCCACTTCCCTGAGGCTTTGCCCACACCAAATGGGGACCAGAGCAAAAAAAGTCTTCCACCCCCTTCTGACAGGTCCCATCCCTTGTGGACCATCATGCTCTCATGACACTCTGAAGTGATGGAACAAAGGGATTCTCCTGTCTCTGACATGAATATGCTCCTTGAAGAACATCCTGTTGTCCTTTCTGACTTCCTGCTCTCCCGCACGGAAGCCTCAATTTCTCCAGGTTACCGAGGAACCAAGAGCCTCCCGTCCCTGCTCCAAAAGCTGGGCATTGGCTTCCAAAGGCAGGCCGTGCAGAATTTTGCCACAAAAGCAGGGTGCTTCTGCCTAAGGCGAGACTTTAGGGAGGTATGCAAGAGGGATGGGACTTTCAGTTTCAGAAAGAACCGAAAGTACCCGATAATGGCCATTTTGGATGAATCTGAAATTTCAGTTCTTATTCGGTATCGGTTGTATCGGAACTTTTGCATTGATTTTTGAATTGGATTTTTAGCATTGTGGTTTGTCCCCATTGGCTTCAATGGGAAAACCGCAATGTTAAACATCCGATACAAAAATCAGTGCAAAAGATCCATTACAATCGATACCAGTACGAGAACTGAAATACGTGAGAACTGAAACCGAAAGTAACCCAAACTGATTTTTTTCCCCAGAGTCCCACCCCAGGGAAAAGGTACCAAGATGGGCAACAAAAAAATGATCAGGGGTCTAGAATGAATTCCATAAGTGGGGTTGACTATAGAAGCGAATAAGACAGAGGAATGCAATGAACATGTATACCATAGCAAGTGGTGTGGACTAAGTGAATAAGGAATGATTTACCATTGTTCTGGTCAGTCTAGCAATTCTCATGTAGGCAGAGACCCATGTTTGCTGCGTTTTCCCATTGCAGCCGATGAGGAAAAACAGTGAACTGAACATGGGTCCCTACATGCAGGGGGTGTGGGGGTGTGTGGGTTTCATGTTTAACCAACTTTTTTCTGATTCTCCCAAATGCTTTTGGTGAAAGTTTATGTCTAGTTTTATATTAGCTTATTCAATTCCCACCCCTATTAAAATTCATTCTGAATTGAGTTGTAGAGTGCCAGGTTAATGCTGTACGCATATAAAATACCATTAGATGGCTGATGGCACATTTTTATCTGACATCGTCATCTGTCCTCGGTACCTGACTCTTTCTGATCAAATGCAGGCTGCAGCGGGGTGCATGAATGTACAGGATGGTTTTATTGTTAAAAGTGTTAATCTAACAAAGCAACTTCACAACAAATGCTACAAGAAACAGATTTATATTAAAGGGGGAAAAAAAGACAATATTGATTTGTACCAAGGACAGTGGAGATCAATTCTGTTTAATAACCTCCCCCGTGCCAGCGTGACTCGGAAGCTCCGAGCTAGATAAATTTTGGACTCCCTGTATAACTGTTTAAAGGGCCAAGCACCATTATGATGCTATATAAGTAATCATAATTTGTGTGCGTAAGTGCAAGAGAAGCAAATGGTTTTTAAGGCCCTGAATCAGCAGAAATGTTGAGTTGAGTGCAAAAGTTCCCTTTATGGCAGAGGTGGGGCACTTTCCCCCTCCCTTAGTCGACTTTGAAAATTAGTACAAGTTTTGCAGACTGGACTGGATAGGCGTTGGGAGCAGGAGTATTTGAGGGGTGTACTGTACACAGGATAGGGAGGGCAAGGGAGGAGCCAGATTATGAATCTTTAAGAAATACCATAGTGGGTCAGTCCGACAGTCCATTGGGTCCAGCATCCAATCTCCAATCTTCAGTTGCTTCAAAGAGGTACACAACAGGTCACAACAGGACAATGCGTTCCCTGCGACTAGATCCCAGCTCCTGACAGTCCGTGGGTTACATCCCCTGACCAACTTGATTCACAGCCATTTCTGGACCTATCCTCGGAGAACCTCTCCAATCCTTGTTCAAGCCCAGCTAGGCTGTTGGCCTCAATGACATTCTCTGGCAATAAGTTCTACCGTTTAATTGTGCACTGGCTCAATTTTATCTGCCATAAATCCCTCCCGTCTCCTTGAGTGTGTGTTCTCATTGCCACTTCCTCCCCCCGAGCTCACTTTTTTCAATGGTTGGAAATAGGGAACGGATCCATATGTGCCAGATCCAAGAGTTAATAAAGGGCCACATAGGGATGGGACTCTGGGTGGAATTTCGGTTTCAGGGCTTTTTGTTTTGTTTCTTTTTCAGTTTCTTCATGATTTTCTGATCAGTTTTGGTTTTTCCAGGTTTTTTGCATTGATTTTGTTTCCTGAATTTTTTTCCCCTCATTGACTTCAGTGGATTTTCTCCCATTGAAGTCAATGAGAACAAACAGGGGGGGGAAAAACCAATGAAAAAAAAAACAACGAAATGCCAGAACTGAAAAATGAACCGCAATTTCAGTTTATGGTTTTAAAACCAAATCAGCCATTTTTGGGCCATTCAGTTCTATCTGAAACTGAAATTTCCACCCATAGCAAATACAAACTAGTGGTAGGCTGGATTTGACCCACGGTCTCGATGTACCCCACTACTGCTTTTTTTAAAAGCTCCCCCCCACCCCGAAAAACAATATATCTTGGGGCTGCCTTTTCTGATCAGTCCTGTAAGAGGTCACCCACTGTATGTTATCAAAGAATCTGGGCACTTCTCCCCACTAAAATGACCCCCTTTCTGTGCTCTCAGCACCTGGAAGGCCTTGACTTCTGGCTTCCCTGCCTAGGTAGCTCCTCCATCGTGCTCTGCTCGACTCCATTTTATAAAACCCCTGCATCTCTCTGCTTATGCAGAGCCAACTAAGTGCTGGCCAAGGTGCTGATCCAATAAGGTTTGCTCCTGCGGGACCATTTAGGCTAGTGTCCACTGAGTCACGAGGGCTTACTATTTGCTCACAGAATGGTTAAGAGGAGAGGACATATGATGGATGAATGCCACCTGTGTACTACTGTTAGCTGGGGAAGTCTTCCCATTTACCAATAAAGCTGGCTGTGTGCTGCTGTAACATAGTGCAGCAAATATAGCCCATATAAGCTAAATCTTGGCACCCCTGAGGTAGGGTGGCCACACCCCCTCTTTAAAAGAGGATGCTTATGAAAAATACATGGTGCAGGGCTGTTCTGGAATCAGTACAGCCCTGCAACATGCATTTTCATAAGTGTCATCTTTTAAAGGGGAGGTCTGGCCGCCCTACCCTGAGGACATGACTAATCCTCACCCTCTCAAGTAGTCCTACTTGCCCCAGCTGGCATCACTTGTGGGAGGAGAGATTGCCAAGTCATGGCTTCAAACTGCTTGCCTTGGTGGGAAAGAGTTAACTTTCATCTCTAAAAGAAGAAGATACTGACTGTGGAGAAAAGAGCAAGAGAGAAGACAAAACCAACCCCCAAACCCACTAGACTTTAAAGGGCAAATGAAATGTTCCTTTTATGGCGAGGCGTCTAGCGTAAAGTGCAAGCAGGGGGAGGGATTGGTGGCAGTGGAGTCCCAGCTAGGCATTAGGGGAAGGCTCCCAAATGCGCCATTAATTTAAATTTAATAGGACGCTTACTGTAAGTTTAAATAAATGCCAGTTAAATATTAACAGTGTCTTTATTGGGGGATTAACATAGCCTCTTGCATTGTTGTTCAGCCTGATAAATATGCTGTGAACAATCATCCCTTCGTCTCTCCACAGGCAAGGACAGTTGCTGCCTTTGCTGGAGCGAAATTAAACAGCTATTTGGGACCTCTCCCAGAAATTACTAGTGCAATGGCACGGGGGGTAGGGCGACAGTGGAAATGGGTACCTGATTTCGTACTCGTGAATAATACCTGCATTTTGGGGTACCATTTTGGGGTATCTGAATTGGTACCCAAATACCACGTGAGTACCTGAAATACTGATGAGCAGTATACCAAAATTAGCCCCCAAAATCCAGGACAAAATTGCTATTTCAATATACCAGTTATCGGGATTTTGGTATAACTGTTATCAGTATCTTGGTAATTCAGTATTTTGGGTACCCAATTGAAAACCGGTTTGATAGAAATCTTCTGTTTGAGTCAGATATCCGAAATCCTAGAGGTATACTAGTTTTAGCAGGTACTCGTTTCAGTTCTAGGTAGGGCAGACAGGGTTCTGGGAGGATATGAGGTTGAGCAGCTGTGGAATGGGAACAGAGAGGAGGGAAAGGTTTGTCTATATCTTTAAATATGCCAAGCAGTGATGGGGGATCAGTAGTGGTGAAGAGGGGTTTCTCTAGTACAGGCAGACTAGAGAGAGAGCCATTCTGGATGGGTCCTGGGGAGTATGGGTGGGGGGAATTTTTCTGGAATGGATAGGAATCTCCAAGAAACAATGCAGCAGAAAATGTTTCTTCTTATGAAATGAATTTCTGTAAGGAAGGGTGAGTCCCAAGAAGGCCTGTGTCCCAGTTCCCATCCCACAGGAAATTCAGATGTTACCAGTACAGTTTTTTGTCCCACCCCACCCCCCTTGAATCAAGTCCCAAAGTGAAAAATGTTTGAAATGCCAAACTTTCTGTTTTGGTTAGCCAACAAGGTCATTCACCAGGCCCTGTAGGAGACGATTTCTCTTTGATTTATTCACCTGAAATAACTTGGAGAAATTGGGAATTCAGGAAGCAGCAGGGACCCGCGAAAAGGAGACGGGGCAATGGGATTCACCTGCCCCGATTCGACGTGGCTCACTCCCGGCAGAACGTTGTGACATTATAATGTCACAAAGGGGGTGTGGTCACATCAGAAAGGGGTGGGAGAATACATTGGTTCCACCTCCTTTCTGACATGGCCCCACCCCTTCAAGGCCTTGTGATGTCACACTGTTCTGAAAGGGGCATTGGCATGTTGAAAGGGGTGGCCTTCCCCCTTTTGTCATTGTCATAGTTTCCGGGAAGGTATCCTGTTCAAGGCGCTCCTCAAACCCATGAGCAGATTTGTTGGGTGAAAACAGGCATGATGGTGATGAGATGCCTCCCTGCCCTGCCCTGCCATGGGGCAAGCCACAACAGCTCCCACTCCTTGGGTTGGCAGGGAGGGCTTGTCACATGTGCAGCCTTCAACCCATAACCTGGGCCTGGGGCCTGCCGGCACAGGTGCCTCCATGCCCTGGAGTGGCCTGAGGAACTATCCACATGGGACAGAATTCCTGGGCCAATGTGGCACAGCAGGATCAGGCCCTGGGAAGAGCTTCGACCCAACAGCTCATCCAGAACACTCCTGGGGTCCCCAATCAGCTGTTTGGTGTGCTAACCCACCCGCCAAAAAGCTTATGGGGGTGCTTTCAGGGTCTCCTCCCATTGGTTGCTTGGTGCATGCACTCGGCTCCTGAGAGAAGTGCCAGCTGACCTTTCAAAGTGACAGGAAGCTGGCCTGCCTATTGCCACTGGGCTGGCTACCTCTAACTTTGACATTCTGGGCACCGCGCATCCCAGCTGTGGGAAGATGTTCAAAGTGACAGGGAGCCAGCCGGCCTGCTGCTGCTGCTGGCCTGGCTCCCTGTCACATTGAAAGGATGGCTGGCACTTCTCTCAGGAGCGGCTCCATCAGCTGTTTGACAGGCGGGGTGAGCGCACCAAACAGCTGATCTGGGGGACTGGAGAAGTGTGCTTACCCTGACCCAGCTGAAGAGCTGATTGGGCGGTCAGTGGGGTGGGCTGAATAGCGTGCTTCTTCAGCCACCCCAAATCAGCTGTTCAGTGGGGTCGTAGTGTGTGCTCGCCTTGAGGCCCCCCCTGATCAGCTGTTTAATGGGGCCGGAGTGCGCACAGGGGCCCAATCCACTGACCCCGCCTTGCAGCAGGGAATGGGCAGTTTAACTGATGTGCGGGCCTGCGGGATGCGTCTCCCAAGCTACTTTCCCTGGGGCAGTCGCAGGCCAACACCTGGTGGGAACAGAACAAACTTGCAGGTGAGTCCTGGGCCAGAGCAGACCAACCTGGACTACTGTCATGTCTGTTTTCACCCATTGCAGTGAGGGGGTGTTAACAGGTTGTGTGGGAGACACATGATAGGCACACTATCCCATTTAGTACAAACCTATTATGAAGGCCACAAAAGGGTGGCTTAGTGCACAGGGTTTGTGTTTGGTGTGTGAATCCCAGCAACATTGCTGAGTACCGTGTTGGATTAGTTTGATTTTGCTCTTGGACCAGTCTACCCTCCAGCTAGTGCAGGTGGGACGCCATTGTGAGTGATGTCGACATGAGGAATTTCTCATCCAACTCTATTTGTGGGTCAGTTTTAAACACCCAATTAGATAACATCCAATGAATGAACCTAGGTGTTTGGGGCAAGTGAAATTTGATTGGAAATGAAATTTTCCTGCCGTGGTCAAAGAATTGTGTGTATGTGCATAACAATAGCTCTCTTATTCGAAACAAAATGCAAATACATTAAAACTGTGCCAAATGCTGGCAATAAAACCCAAAGTTTGTGAAGGTCGTCTGGATTCCATTGCTGTAACCCTTAGTTGCAAATTTTGCATCAGGATCTAAGTTGAGGAGTATTTTAGACATGACAATTTTGTAGAGGCCGATGGCTAGGTTTGCTATAGAAGACCCCAAACCTCTGCCCATGGTTTCCAGAAAGCTCTTGGACCTTTCCAAACATTTCAAAGCTATTGATATCAGAACCACTGGCTGGGTGATGCTAAAACAGACAAATTATGGCAGTTTTCCCCCCCGTTTTGCTGTGAGTTTAGGGATTTCCTTTGTTGAATACAAATGTCACAAGCGAACCCTACAGGAGAGGAACCAAGTGAGTCAACATTGGGGGAATATTTACAGCAGGGGTGGGGAACCTTTATGCTCCTGGGGCCCACTTTGAAAGCTAGTACTAACTCTGAGAGCCGCAGAGACGTTGCAGGTGGGGGCAAGGAGAGGTTGATTTTTACATGAGATGAGGGAGGGGTCCACGGTCACTGCATGGGGCAGGTGCGGGGACATCATGCATGGGGCAGCGCTTCAAATGAGCACAGGGAAATAATGACCTTTCAGGAAAGTTTGCAAGTCTCTTTGTCAGTCTCTGGTGATTCTGTGCATCCTCCATTGTTGATATCGACACCTGTGATTTTTCCATCATTCCCCATCAATTTCATCACTTTTTGTCTCTCTCCAGGACTTTTATAGCAGCTTTGCAGCATTTTTACAGCAATTTCTGGCACTTTGCTGGCAATTTTGTGTCTCCACAGCCCCTGAGAGGGCATGTGGGGGTACACACAGGGCTTGGAATCAGCCCCGTGGCACTACAGCTCTGTTCAACTTGTGAAAAATAACCAAGAATGGAAAAAAAGTCATGGAAAAGCCAGTAAGTTTCTGCATCGCCCCCCTGTCCACACACCGCCCACCCCGTCCATGCATAGGACACTCTGGCTTTGTTTGGAATGCACCATGCGTGGACAGGGTGGGTGGTCGGTGGGTCATGGGAGCACGCACCGCCATGCGCTGAATTCAAACAAGCGCTCCCCCACGTGGATGGTAGGTGTCTACGCGTAGGGGCATCTTGTGTAAAAACAACCAGAGAAGGACCCAGGTCATGGATTTGTATCATAGTTCTGTCCCCTATCTGCGTGCATGCCATCATCTCTGCTCCCTTGCCGTCAGCTCAGGTTTTCGATGGTTGAAGGTAGGAACTGGAAAGGGGACACACAAAGACTCACCACAGGCCACATTTGGCACCCAGATCTGAGGTTCCTCACCTATGATTGATAGGAACCCTTGTGAACCGGCTCAATCCTTGTGTCTAATAATTCCTCTCTTTGGAGAATATCAGATCAAAGGCATTTCACTCCGCTTACAGAATCCTGCGTTCTAGCTTCCCAGGAGTGCTGGAGCTCTTTTGAATGGGAGGGGCCCACATCCCCTCTCCAGAAGTGCTGCCCTCGATGGTAACACTGCAGTGAAAGTGTCGGGGTCAGGGTTTTGACTCCAGTGTCTATGTCCCTTCACCCAGACACTTTAAAGCACCCCTCATGCACTACAAGACCCTCCCTCATGCTCATCCTAAGGTTGCCACCTTTTCTAAAGCTTTGACCCAGAAAGAGGTATGGCCACACCCTCAGATGGGCAGGGCAAAAGGGCTATCCCACCTCTGTTCTCACTTGGCCATGCTCCCTTTGGAATGTCGTGATGCTCTGTTAATGAGGAGGACACATCACAAAGGGGGTGAGAGACCGTCTTCATCCTGCCCCTTTCTGGACTGGGCCCAAGCCCCTGAAAAAATAAATACCAGGTTATCTAGGTGCCCATGGATAATTTGGAGAAATGGGAGCTTCACTTGGAGCCTTGAGAGATTGTAGATCCAAACCTGACAGGGTGGTAACTGTACTTCCTACAGCCCTTCTGAGGGCTCCCCATCACACATGCTTTCCCAGACATCTGCTCCTCAAAAGGCTGCGACTGGCCTTTTCCTCAGTCCTTCCACTTTCCTGGATTAGTCTGTGGCTTCCGCCTCCCTCACTGCATTCTTAGCCATGCCAGGCTCAGGGGCCTTTATCCCTTTGTCTCTAATGCCCGACCCAATGCCACCAATACCCTCTCCACCCTTTGTGCCGGTTGGATCTCTCCTCTACCTGACGTACCTCCTGAATTCCCAGTTTATGGCATCTGCCAGGAGAGGGGGGCCTTTAGCCTTGTTAGAACGAAGAAGCAGGTTGATGATTTCTTTTTCCTGCTGTACCGATCCCTCCTGCCGGTTGTCGGCACAGGACAAATAACCCTTTTATTGAATAGGGAGAAAGCTGGGCGAAATCAAACAGATGCCCAATCAGAAGGCTACCAAGCCCGCATACTCCGTACCTGTACATGCCAGAGCCCACCCTTCCCATTGTGGCTGGGGGGTGGGGGGAGAGATTTCTCATATCCCCAGAGGAAGTTAGAAGGCTCTCCCCCGCTGCTCTGCCTTCACAGTTGGGTTCGGCTGCTGGCTCCTCCGCTTGCAGAGCCGCTGAATTATTTAAAGGGATCTTGATTTCTTTTTCTCTTTGCTGTTTGCATGTGTGTGTTTATTGTCTATAGATATTTTTAAAACCTGAAGCAATTACATCTGTCAGAGAGGAGACAAGCTGTCACGGACTGATTTATGTGTACATTGGACAGATGTAAAGGGAGGGGGTAAGAGAGGCAAGGAAACAGAGCAGACTTTGTGGCTGGAATTCAGTCCAGGCAGGCACAGCATGGGCGAGGAATTGTTTTAGTGAGTCAGAGACTGTGATGGGCCAGATTCTACCCTAGTGTAAAGAGGGAACAATTCACTCAAAACTTCAGGCTGGACATATTTCAGAGTCACTTCAGTATCTTTCTACCATGTGCCTTTGCTCTCTACTGGATGGGATTAGAACTGAAGTAATGCCCCCTATAGGTATAAACAGAAGTGATGGTGGAGCTCCGCCTAGGCCTAAAGTGGCAGCGTTGTTTGCCATTTCGCTGTTTACTGTCAACATTTCAACAGTCTTGCCGCCACTCTGACGGCATTTGCCATCGATTTATGGCACTATCTGATATTTTGTGACAGCTCCAGGTATTCTGCCGCACTTAAGATAATAGTGACAATTTCCGACAGTTCCTACAGTTTTACAGATAGTTATGACAGTTTTTCTGACATTTCCATCATTTCTTTCAAGACTTTAGCGACACATTCCAACACTTTGCATCATTTTACAACACTTTATGGGACTTGCTAATTTTCCGACAATTTCTCCACTGCCGAGAAATAGCGACAGGCAATAGCAGAAAGTGGCAGCAAGCATCGAAAAAAGTACAGGGATGCCGTGTCCATGCCGTGTTGGGGAAGCAGCAATGGATGGGAGGTTTCTGACAGAATTGTTGGACACGGCTGCATGTTGTTTCAGGCCAAGCACTGCCATCACAACCCGACCTGGGTCGGGAACCCGCTGCCAACACAGTCCTGACCAGTCCTGACACAACAAACATGCTAGTTGCTGGATCACTGAGGAGGGTGGAGAGCTGCATGCATGTGCAGCCACCTGACCACGACCTTATGCTGTGCCCAGCACCCCATCCCCTGCCATGACGGGCAGCTGTGGTGGCCATGGTGGCCATGGTGGACCCGATCCAAACCAGGTCATGACAGGCCAAAACAAACTTTATAGCCCGCTTTGGCCTGAACAGACAGACTTTACTGAGCTGTGATCCCAGAGGTCACAGGGAATCACAGCCCGAACTCACCACTGACACTAGCGGGGCACCAAAAGACGTGGCGGTGGTTCGCCCCTCTCAAATGCTACCCCTTGGCCTTGGCTTGCCCTTCCCTTCACCTATGTAAGGTTAATCCAGGCACGGAGAAATTGTGACTTGCCCAAGCCCATGGGTGGCCTCAAAAAGCCAAAACGGGCCACCATCACATTTGTTAACACCCAGGGCATCTTTAGACATAGCAACAATCGAGTGTAAAAACCCTGAAGCACGTGTTTGGCTGTTGTATGTAAGCACCATAGCAATCCCAAGACCAATTTGGCCACCCATTTAAACACACGATGTGAACACCATTGCATCACAAGGACAGTTTGCGTGTTGCGGCTGAACACATGGCCAACGTTGTGTCTAATGGTGTATTAGCAGATACCACACGGGGAACGAGGAGGCAGCGCTTGCAAAACACCAGTTGGCAAGCAAAACACCAATTTGCCCCAAGATGGGCTGTGTGTCTAAGCAGCGCCACATGGTGAACACAGGGGCCAAACTGGTATTCATACCAAGGTCAAAACACACAGTCAGACACCTGTTGACATCATGTCTAAAGACACCCCCAGTGCCCTAAGGGGTTTTGCCTCCAGCACTAGTCATGTGTTTGAAGCAGGGCGAGGAGGAGATGTGGGAAGACCTACTAACTTTGGTGGTGGAATTAGACAATAGGGCACTGAATTTCATGAAAGGCAGCCTTTATTTAAACACCAGAACAACCAGATCACTTTTTCCTATACCATGGGGAAGAGGAGACAAAGACGTTCAGAGCATTTCTTTTATTGTACCAGCTTCTGTTGGTGAATGAATCGGGACTCTATTCTATTAATGGTGAGAGAGTCATTCCCTTTATTCCCTAAGTTCATTATCGTTTTCTGGGGAAAGTGACTCAAAGGCCACACAAGAGTGAAGAAGGAGGGGGCAGGATAAGAATAGACTTTCTGATGAAACAGGTGGGGCGGGTGGGTGGGTATTGGTGCTCCCTAATCAGTGGCGGACCCAGGATCATGTCCTAATTATGGCCCTGCTGAGAGCAAGGGGGTCGGGCCTCCAGGGTAGGATACAGGACTTACCCATGAAGGCAGTGCTGCTGTATCTCCCAGCATACTCCTTCCCCTCCGGAGCCTCAGCACCACCATCAGGAAGGAAGTTTTAAAGTATGTGTGTGAATGGGGCCGGCAATCCATCTCCTCCATCCACTCTGAAAACTTCCTTCTTGGCAGGGCCCTTTGCATGTAAGGCTGAGATGAGAGGTAGTGTTCCCATTCCACATGAAAATGATGGCCTTTCAGGAGAGCTTGCAAGTCTCTTTGTCAGTCTCAGATGATTCTGTGCTTCCTCCATTATTGATATTGGCACCTGTGATTTTCTGTCATTACCCATCAATTTCATCCCTTTTTGTCACTCTCCAGGACTTTTACGGCAGTTGTGCAGTATTTTTCCAGCAATTTCTGGCACTTTGCTGGCAATGTTGTGTCTCCACAGCCCCTGAGAGGGCATGCAGGGCACACAGGGCTTGGGATCAGCCCCGTGGCAGCTCTCTTCAACTTGCGAAAAATAACCACAAATGGTGAAAAGTTCTGGAAAAGCCAGTAAGTTTCTGTGTTGTGCGAATGACCCATTTCTGGTGGAAACGGCATTTGCTGCAATTTCTCATTTCAGGACTATTTGCAAATGGCCTGAGCACCACCAGGAAATTTTCAGAGTGGGCAGAGGTCGTGTGCTGGCTTTGCTCTTTTCTCCTCTGAAAATTTCTTAATAGTACTCAGGTTGCTTGTGGAGGCTCCTGCCACTGTCCTTAATAGCTCTTGTGCTTAACTTTGCTTTAGATGAAGCACAAAAGGTGAAACAATGCTATGTCCTCTGGGAATCTCACCACCAGATACATGGCCCAATGGCCAAGTAACCTAAGCCTTCCCCCAAGAGAATACACCCCCTCACCCTGCCTGCTTTTCATTGAGCCCAGCACATGCTGAGATGGGGCTGTAGGAGTCTAGCTATTGCTGTGCTGCAGGCGCAAACAATAAAGCTCGTAGTTTATGTACCTCATTACCATGTCCCTTTGATTTAAGGAGCTCCCAGGAACCTGCGCCATAGCACTAGGTACATTGGGAAACAGATGAAGAGGAATTTGCAGAACAACTGCCGGAGTTCGTTACTTGCTTCTACTGAAGTGGAAGGGTCCATTTTCCCAGACGGAAATATATCAAGTAGGTTAGCCTGTAGAAGGGAAACACATCTGATGATTCTTGGCCTGGTTAACAACAAGCGTCTCTCTTGCCAAGAATGCATCTTCTTGTGTGCTGGAGCTGAAAGGGGTAGTGGGCTAATTATTCATAGGTATTATTCATCTTTTCCAGTTTGCATTTGAGCTGAAAGCAGTAGTGGGTTTATTATTCACAGGTGTATTTATTTAATTATTTATTTATTTTAGTCGATTTCTTGGCTGCCCCCTCCTGCCAACAGCAGCTTAGGGTGGCTCACAACCTATTAAAATCATAAAACTATATAGAAACATAAATAAAACAATAAATAAATAATCAAAGTACAAAAAATAGCAATAAAAACCCTAAGGCAAAACTAAAACACCCCCCCTCCCTAACCCGTCACCCATCACCCTCATCAAAACCCTTGCAGAACCGTGACCAAGCGGGCCTCCATCGGGAAACTCGGGGGACCTTGAGGAAGGTGCTCGCAGCCAACCACAGGGGCCGACACAGGACCGTGTGTATGTGTGAGGCAATCCTGCAGATAAGCAGGGCCCAGGCCCTATAGAACTTTATAGGTCAAAACCAACACCTTGACTTGGGCCTGGAAGACTATCAGCAGCCAGTACAAAGAACGGGGCACTGGTGTAATGTGCTCGTGGCGACCCATGCCCATAAGGAGATGGGCCACCGCGTTCTGCACCAGCTGCAGCCTCCGGATCATCACCAAGGGTAACCCCATGTAGAGCGTGTTGCAGTAGTCCCATCTTGAGATGATGAAAACATGGACGATGGTGGCTAGGTTGGAGTCCGATACGTATGGACAAAGCCGATGCACCAGATATGTTTGGCGAAAAGAGCCCCTCACCACAGCCTCCACCTGGACATTCAGGCAGAGCCGTGAATCGAGGAGCACTCCTAGACTATGAACCTGAGAGACCAACAGAGGGCTGAGCCCATCAGTGATGGGTGCCACCACTCCCTCGTCCCTTTCCACCAGCATCACCTCCATCTTGTCAGGATTCAGCTTCAGACGGTTTGCCCGCATCCAGTCCCCCACAGCTGCCATACACCGGGTAAGCACCGAGACTGCTGGGCCTAGGTCAATTGAAAAGGGGAGGTAAAGGAGAGGTAATTTAAGTGCTTAGAGTACCCGAATTATATCTGTCAGGCCCCGCCCCTTGCAAAGGGGCAAGGGGCGAAGAAAACAGAAAAAACCCCAGAGGGACCCACCTGCAGCAGCGGGGCAATCCCCGCCACCAGCATCACAGCGGCAAGCCCAAGTGCGGCCGCCTCCCTTGGAGACAGCGTCGGGGAACGGGGCTCCGCCCCCCGCCCCCCTGGAACAGCTCCAAGAGGTTTCCCCGCAGCGGGGAGAGACGTCAGGCACTGACCCCGCCCCCCTCCGACGTAGCGCACGCATAGCGGCGCGAGGGGCGGAGTCAGGGGCGGGGCTTTCGGGCGAGGCCTCCCTGGGAGCCATAAAAACGCCGGCGGGGTAGCCATTCCCCGCCGGTAATCGAGAGAGAAGCTGGCCCCTTGATTCTTGTCTTCTACTGCCTTGAAAGCTAAGTGTGATCTATTTTGTGTGCCTGTGTGTCTGTGTGTACAATTGTCCTGTTGATCCTCCTGTAAACCTTTTCTGCCTCTGTAAGTGTGTGGGTGAGTCGTGTGCCTCCCCCCTCACTCCCCGCAACCCGTTTCCCCCTCCCCCCCCCTTGCCAGGGACAGTATCCTTTCCCGCACTTGTGCCCCCTTCCTGATTGGCTCATTCCCCCCTCCTTGCCTAGGGATTCGCGTCGTGCACTCCCCCCCCCTCCAGTTTGCCTACTTCCTGGTTCCAGGGTTACAACCCCCCCCCCCCTGGGCCCTGCCTTCCCTCCACCTGGAGCACTTCCCACCTCACGAGGCCATCACTTGGGTAAGGGATCCCCTGAGTAACGTGACGCTCCTGTGTGCCAGGCTGCCTGTCCCTCTCCCCTCTCCTGGTGGCAACGCCTCTCTCCCCCCCAATGATGATACGGGTTGCCTCGTAGACTTCGAGGAAAGCCCACCTACGATCCTGAGGGGAATACCGGGAGCCTTCCGTACGCCTGGGAGAGAGGCGGCCTACCTCCCTGAACCCTTGTCCCCGTGCCCGGGCCCCTTTGGGTACTTTCCCCCTTCCTACCCTGACAATATCTACGACCAAAATATTCACATATCTGGTTTTTAAGTATTCCGTTTAGGTTTCTCAGTATTTTATGTATTAATTAATTATTATTAATTAATATTATTTTGGTTATGTCATTTTGGGCATGGATGATAAGGCTAATATTGCCTAAATGTCATAACTGGAATACTGAAATGACAAAATCTCTGAACAAAAAAAAACAACCGAAAATAACCAAAACGGATACCCAACAGTGTGTAAATGGATATCAGATATTTCCTGCACTTCTATTTTTGGCTAAGGTAGGGCATATCTGATGGGTTTACCTGATTTATTTGGGTACTTGTTTTTACAATGGGTACTTAGTCCTTACCAGCACTTTTGAGAGCTACACCATTAATTAATAAGCTAAAGCTGGTGCTGCTTTAATTTACTGTTTTGCTGTAGGTCATGGTAGAGAGGCAAAGGACTCAGTAGGTCACAGCCTTTCTACAAATAGAGGGCTCCTGTCATTCCTTTTATTTTATTTGTTTGCATTAAAGCAGAACCTAGAAGTTACAGCTAAGACCACAACTCATCTGCACAGATGCACAAGAAGATACAGTAAGGATGAATACTATACGGTCAGCTTTTTCTTCTTCACAGAGATTTTCCACATACTCGGATTGCTGCAAGAGTTCCACCACACCATTTATATTGTGGCAGAACTCGGTGTGACGTCCCATGCATGTGCAAAATGGCTGTGCGCTCTCTGAATGGGTGTAACTGGTGGCACCCTGTACCGTGCTGCAGTTTGGGGCCTTCTCAGTAGAGCGTGCAGCCAATCCGGAGCTTCAGGGTTTCGCCAGACCAGATCGGAACAGGCTGATCTCTCAAAGCTGGAATCTGTTGAAGTTTTGTTTCAGCACTAAGACGTAGTCCCTGCAGAGCGTACAACCTCGAAAGACAAGACAGTGAAAAAAGGCAAGAGTGGGAACATAAAGAGAGAGAGAGAAAAAAAAGTGACTTGCCCAAGACCAAAGAGCAGATCAGTGGCAAGTTGGGAATAGGCCCCAGGGTTTCCATGCCCACAGAGAATGCTGCTTCTCTGGTCCACACTGCTGTGCTTACACACCTTACAGGAAGGATGGGAACCCTTAGGCTCAGAGGCCTAGTTTTCAATTAGCCCCTTCCTACTTCCTGGGTCTGGCCCCTGGATCTAGTTCTACCCCCAGAAACTGGAAGACTGAGCTCAGAATAAAAGGGAGCAGAGATGAAGGGTTACAGATGAGGGATAGGGGGCAAATCCATGGCCAGGGCCGGATTTACCACAGGGTGACGTGGGGCGGCCACCCTGGGCCCCAGTCTTTCTGAAGGCCCAAGAGTGGCCGCTGAGTTCACCAGGACAGGTTGTGGGGGCACCGCTCCCTCTCAGTGGGACCCCCAAACATAACCACCCTCAGGGCACTGCAGAGGTTGCCCCCAAGGGGGGGAGAGGCCACTAGGGGCCCCACATTTTATCTTTACCCTGGGCCCCACAAATCCCTGTCCACGGCACAGAGTCATGATCAGGGCCTTCCTCTTTCTGAGTGCACCCCCTAAAGCACCCCCCCAGCCCAACGCCTACGCAGTCCTCAGAGCTTCTATTGATTCCCTGGAAAGGAAATGGTTCCCCTCTAGGCCACAGAGAAAGAGCAGGGAAACTGCTGTAAAGCAAGTGCCTCCATTCTCCAGGGCTGCTCATCCATCTCTTCTCGCCCAGCTCTGAAGTCGCAGCTAATAATCTTTAAAAGTAATGGGAAGGAGAGGCGACTAGAGGGAGTAAACAGACCTGGGAAGAAAATCTCCTCCCGTGACCCATCAGCACACGCAATAATAATGAAGCTTTATTATTTTTCAGGCTGTCTTCTCTGCCTGGCGTATCTCGGAATGTTTTAGAGATTAAATAGCACAGTTACAGAATTAAATAATAGTTTACAGGGGATTGGATGACTCAGGGGATTAGTAATGGGCCATGGATTCTTTCACATCTAGGTCACCAGTTTGAATCCAGCTCAGGTTGGCAGTGATTTCTTTCTTTCTTTTTTTTTTTTCCCCTTCTTAAAATAAAATAAAATAAATTATATCGCCTAATAGCTTTTGGGCACTGGGTGTGAAACTGTGAAATGAATTGGTGAGCCTCGGACCCTTTCGTTAGGGTGTCCCCTTCCCTAAAACCACTTTAAGGAAGGCAAATGGGAACCCGAGGAGCTGAGCACCATTACGAATCAGTCCTCCGCTCAGGGTTACCACCTATGCAAATGTTTACCCAACACTTATTAAAAAGCCATATTGCAGGGCCCTGCAGCATGTATTTTTCATAAGTGTTCCTTAAACGTTTGCGTAGGTGGCAACCCTTGCCTCAGCATGACCTTTCTAAGATGGGGACGGGGAACGGTGGCAGACTGAGCTGGCCCTGATGGGGTTAACCTGCTCCTCCCCCTTGCCCCTAGCTAACGCAGTGGTGGAGCAAGGCTGCGGTAAGCCAGTGGCTCATGTCCCCTCCCCCTGTCCCCTCCCCCTTAAGGCAAAGGTCTTCCCCTGTGGTGGGCCTCCCAAGGCTCGTGGCCAGCCTCGGCTTCACCCAACAAAGGGGGTGGGGCCATCTTGGCTCCCCAAAAGGCTCTCCAAAGGAGCAGTAGCCCCACCAAGAAGGAGGTTTTATTTAATTTATTTATTTTTATTTAGTTACATTTATATGCCACCCCCTCATTGGCAGTGCCAGTTCTCCATCCCAGTCCACTCTGAAAACTTCCTTTGTGGCAGGATGGCAGGATTCTTTGCAAGCAGCTTCAGTGCCACCAGAAAATGTGTGTGTGTGGGGGGGAGGGGTACTCCTTGAAATTTCCCAATGTGCTCAGGCTGCTTGCAAAAGGTCCTCCTATAAAGGCCAGGCCATGGGCTCAACTAAGCCCCCTGCTCCCTAGTAGCTACTCTCCTTGGCTAATGCTCCTCAGCTGAAGGCCATTTTAAGCTCCAAACAGGCAACTGATTAGGGGCAGCTGGAGAGGTGAGTCACCTGATCCTAGCCTGTATATAAACCCAGGAGTTCCATTACAAGAGAAGGTTGCTAGGAAAAGGTGGGAGTTTTGAGGGAGAGAGATAAGGAAAAGGTTGGCTTTGGTTCTGGGAGGCCAGTGTCCAAATTCTGATTTAGCCATGAATTCAATGGGTGTCCTTGGGCAAGACTCAACTCCCTATCTATAAAATGGGTCTGTCTGTCTTCCTCCCCCCCTCCCTGTGTTCTCCTCACCCTTGTCTATCTTAGATTGTAAACCCACTGGGCAGGGCTCTGCCTCCAAAATCTGTGACTGTAAAGCATGGCGTATGCCTAGTCCGATTATTCATAGTAGTAGAAGTTTGTCTCTGTGTTTATAGAGCTTTCTCCCAGTTGAAAGAGCTGGCAGCATAGTTCAGGGTCTGGCTAGGGAGGTGGAGCCAGCTGTCCGGAAGGGCTTAGGAAACTGGAAGTCTAGGGTGTGGTGGGTTTGTTGCGATGGGTTTTTAATTGGGAGCCTGGGCAAGGGGCTTACTTCACTATGTTTCTAATACAATGTTACATTAAGTGGGGGTCCCTCCAAATAAAACAGCCACTGATCCTTTTATTTTCATCCATGGGCCCTGCAATGGCTCCTGTTTTCACAGGGCTAGGGTGGCCACTGATGCCCCCCCCAGAATACAGGACATAGGGGGGGGAGGAATGGTACAACTGGCTCAGGGGGTGCCTTCCCCCCATCTCTGACATGGAGTCATTCCCTGGCCTTGTGTTCATGCCCTCATCTTTAGGGTTACCATACCTCCCCTTTAAAAGAGGATGCTTATGAGAAATACATGGTGCAGGGCTGCAACATGTACTTTTGTAAGTGTACTCTTGTATTAAGCTTTTATATAGCACCAACAATGTACCTGCCACTTGACAATTGTAAGAAAGAGAGATGGGCTCTGCCGTAGCGGGCTTACAATCTAAGAGAGACAAAGGGTGGGGGAAACAGAGGAAGAGACAAGGATACATACATGAGCTCATGAGGGGTCAGGTGCACATGCTTGGCTTAGTTACAAAGGTGTAGTTTCTCGTTTAATGTTACGATTCAGCAAGGGGGTAGGGGCTAGGGAAAACTTGACGGAAGAGGTGGGTTTTGAGGAGGGATTTGGAAGGAGGAAGCCCTAGTGAATGTGTTCAGGGAGGGAATTCCAGGCATGGGGGCCTTCCAGGGAAAAGAGGCAAATGCATTTTGAGGCGCAGGTGAGCGTGGTGACCGAGGAAGAACGGAGCTCCTGGACAGGAGTGTAGCAGGAAATGAGGGGTGAGAGATAGCGAGGAGCAAGACCATGAAGAGCCTTGTAGGTAAAAGCCCGGAATGTGTGAAGAATTTTAAAGGGAAGCTATTTTAATCCTACTACTCTTGGTTCCCTTCCCCTGAGCTCACTCTTCGCGAGCTTTCTCAGGACGGTGGGGTGTGGGCCCCTCTCAGGAGCAGAGTGGCCAGGTGATTACAGTGGGGCCTACAGCTCATCCCCCTTTTTACTGACTCAGCAATGATCCCTCTCAAATGCTACCCCTTGGCCTTGGCTTGCCCTTCCCTTCATCTATGTAAGGGTAATCCAGGGGAGAAATTGTGACTTGCCCAAGCCGATGAAGAGAGTCTGTGACAGAGCAGGGCAATGCATTTTGGTTACTCTAACCACTGTGCCATCTTCCCTACCTACTTTTAATAGCAGCCAGAGCAAAAAGAGGTCAGGAAGTGCCTGGTAATGAAAACCGATTCAAAGCTGGGAGGAGGCTGCAGTGGAACTTGTCCCTGCTGCGTTCTGCACTGAACCTGTTCCCATACAGAAAGGATTCGGTTCCCCGGGGGCTGTTTATCTGGCACTTTCTACCAGCAGGAGATTTTATATAGGAATAGTAATTCAGTTAGCAAATAGCAGAGGGAGACCGAAATTAATAGACGCAGGTAAATGGAATGCTCGCTGAGCTGCGAGATAATAAAAGTGCATTGAGGGATCGAGCTGGCTACTCTGTAGGGAAATAAGGCTGGTTAGTGCAAGTCCAGTTGGGTCCTGGACTCATTTATCTTGTTAACTTGCCCCCTGGCCTGGGGCAAATCATTTCGCCGCTCGCTGTCTCAGTTTCCCCATCTGCGGGGAGTAATAATCTTGAGTTGGAACATATGGCTGTTCATAATTGACTTTGGGGATTTGCTCAGCCTGGAGAGGGCTAGAGCGAGGCCAAGCTGATTGTCAGTAGGTAAAACGCTATCCGCTGCGGAGAGCTCGCCTCTCCGCGGGGAGGAAGGGGTTACCCCCCATGTGCACCGCACCTAGGAGCCCGGCGCTGGCAGGGTTAAAGTGGGAGAGCCCCGGTGTCCTTCGCCGAGATTAATGGGCTAAATCTGTGCAGCTCAGTGTGTGTCTGTGCCGGGCCGAGCCAAAGTGCTGGTCAGTGATGGAGTTGCTGCCATGACAACCCCTGGAAGTCAGGGTGTGTGTGCCAGCCGGATTCGGAGGAGGAGATGCTCCCGGCAGCCAGGAGGGAGAGCGGAGCTGGGATGCTGCTGCTGCTGCGACTGAGCGTGGGGGAAGCAGCCGGCTCCTCTCCTGCCAGCCTCTGGCTGCAGCCTCCCCGCGCTGAGCTTGCCTGGCTCTGAGAGCTTTCGGGGTCCCAGTCTGGGCGCACTTTGCAGAGCCGGGCAGCGGGAGCGCGCTGGCTGCTTTGCCTGGATTTGGAAGAGCATCCTCTGTCGGGAAGTTTCGATTTTGAGAAAGCGGCAACTGTTTGGGGAGGATTTTCTCTTGGTTTTTCCTTATCTCGCCCCCTCTTCTGTAACACCATCCCGGGCCGGCTCCTGGACTGAAGCAACACAAGCTTTTACAGCCACCCTCTTCCCCCTGCTTTCCTACAAGAGATACTTCGCTCTCTTCCTTGGGTTATAAACTTTTGATGCCAGATCACCGCAGCGTATACCCAGCTGAATCTTAAAGTAGCACTGGAAGCAGACGAGAGATCTGTGACCTTCATCTCTCTTGGCTCTGCACCTTCCCTCCTCCTCCTCCTCTTCCTCCTCCCACCCTTCTTCCTCCCTCACCCAAGAAATACTGGGGACTCCCTCTGGATGCCGTTTGGGAAGCTCGGATCTTGGAGGCTGGATTTCCAGGGGCTCTGTTAATCTCAGAGGACTAGGAGCTTGGTGTCTTTTTTTTTCATTGCTACCCTCTCTCTCTTTTCAATTTTTTATTTTTATTTTTTGCATTCTGGTTGATTTTCCAGTGTGTTTATTTCATTTTATTTTTATTTATTTTTAAAAAATATATATTTTTGCTTTGTGGAAAGTCTCTGCTGCCCAGGATGGGGGTCGGTGGGTGCTTGGTCCTGCCCTGGAGGTGCCTAGTGGTCCTGTGTCTCAGGCTGCTCTTCCTTGTGCCCGCAGGAGTGCCAGTGCGCAGCGGAGATGCCACCTTCCCCAAAGCTATGGACAACGTGACCGTCAGACAAGGGGAGAACGCCGTCCTCAGGTAGGAGCAGAGCCTTTACTCTGGGTTCATGGAGGAGGTCCAGTAGGTGGTACTATGCTGTGGGTGTCGGGGGCCTGGGTGCATGCCAAGTCGTGTAGGATTGAAACTAGCCTGCCGTGCCCTGGACTCTTAGTACCACATTGCCACGGAGGGTGGGGTGGTGTAGCAGCTGCGTAGCCCTGGTTCTTACCCATTTCTTGCACAAAAAACCCAGGCAGACTGGGTTTGTCAGACACTTCGAGTCTAGCAAGAAGGTCTGAGACAGAAGTTGGGATGCTCAGACCAGGGGAGAGTGGGCTGAGCTGCGGGGGCAGGACACGTTGCTGATGTGGAGAAGGGCTTGTCTAAATGTCATGTGCTGTGATGTCTGTAGAGGAATGAATAAGGAAAATCCTGCTATGACTTTGCACCTCTCTGTCACAGTTTATGTGGATTTGCTACCATGTTTTCCAAATGCGTTCTGCGGTGTGTGCGCGCAAGTCCTGCACTCGGGTAACTTCTCTATGGTTGGAGCCTGTGGGCTTGTGTGTGTGTTGGGCTGGGGAGAGACATGCTCTTCCTCCCCAAGTGATCTTCCGCAGCTGGTGCTATGAGATGCCTCCATGCGCATAAACTAAATCCACTCTGAGGGTCCCCCCTTCGCTGGGATGGTGCATTTTCAAAAATAAAAAATAAAAAAAGATCAAACTGTCTGAGAAGCATCTGAATCCTTGACTGGTTTTTAGCAGAGACAGTGTGAGAGCTGGAGGCAGTCCCCCTGGGAAGCGAGGGGCAGCATGGGGAGCAGTGACGTGATGTTAATGATTGGAGGAATGTCTCACCAGGAGTACGAACACTAATATTTATTGCCTACTGAGCTGCTCATTAAAACTCCAATACATGTATGTGCCTTGTGGCATGGGCTGTTCTGGTCCTTCTAGCATTAACTATTTGGAGCATTATGAAATATGAATGACAGCGAGGGGTGACTTTTCTTCCTCAGGTGGTAATGTTGGAATCTGCTTTTAAAAGGAAGGGTGAGATGGGACTTTAGAGAGAATCATTAGGACCAAAGTCATAGGTAGGATAGGATGGGCCCTCATACAGAAGATGGAATGAGGCCCTTCTTCTCTCTTCCCCCAGCAGCAGGGGATACTGCTATACCAGGGCGTGTGGCCCCTCACAGGCTCATGGGCTCCGATGCAGCTCAATTGTGTCTTCGATCAGGGCCTAAATCAGTTTGCTATCCAGGGTGTACCCTTCCTAGAGGCCCTGGTAGCAAACAAGCTCAGTCATCAAGTAGGTTGTTCCTATCTGCGATGCTTGGTTGGGATCTTCATTTGAATCCATCGTTGTTTTTTTTTAATGGAAGGCTCATGAAATGACAGCTAAAGCACGAACATTAAAAGTGAGTTTACAGGGGTCATATGGGCCAAATGCTACATGAATGTGGTTAGGGTTGTAAGCTTAGCAGGACAGGAGAATGCTAAGCTCTAGGATCTCTATGCTGCTAGTGAGAGGAGCGAGGGCAAAGGCAGGTGTCCGCTGGAGGTGGGTTTTGTGCTTTTATTATTTATTTATTTTTAAGGAATAAAATCCACAGGAAGCTGTCTAAACCTCTCTTTGAAGTCCCACACAGAAAGGAAAGTAGGTCTAAGTTTTCCTTTTGGAACCCCAGCTACAATTTTGACTGGTGCCCATGTATAAGCTACCCCTTGCAGACTCCTCACAACCAGCCCCTTCATGTCATGCTGTAGCTGATCCACCCACTGCTCCCTTTAAGCAACGCACACACAACCCCCCCCCCCCCCCAAGGATGTCTGTGTTTTGGGACAGGGGGGTGCTTGTGAACTGGTGCCTGAGCATAGATGGGAAGGGTCTCAGATTGTGAAATTGGGTGTTACTATAGGTTAGGACTTGGGCCAGGAACATTTTTTGAGGGTAGCCAGTTACCTTCCCTGAAGTTATCGAAGGAGAAAGGCTGCAGGCAGAGCAGAGATCGTAGACATAAGGATTTTCAAGATGAGGAAGCAAACAAGTCAGAGGCTCCTTTGCATTAACCCTTGTGCATCTCTGCCAAAATCCTATTCCATTTCTGGCAATGCTTCCCTTCAATCTGTGGACGCTGTGTGAGCATTTCAAGGAAGGGACATATGCCTTTCTAAGTGATTGCATGTTGATAATTTAGAACAAAAGGCCCATAGGGTGAGAAGGTGGGAAAATTCCCTTTTGGGGAATGCCACATGTAGGGGGGTGAGCGAGGGATCTCACAGGTGCCCATGCTGCAAAAGTGCCAAAGAAAAAGTGGGCTTGGGTGCAGGAGGCAATATCGGGAGGCTTGAGTGAGGTTGACTGGTGCTCGCTTCAGCTCTGTAATTACTTCCACCTAAATCTGATTCGGGATCCCACCTGCCCAGTGCATTTAAAGTGAGGGACCTTGCTGGCAGATGTGCACACACACTAATACACATGTACCGACCACCACGGATGAAGTTGTCCCAGGTGTGGCTCAGAGCAATTTTTAAAAACATGCTTATGTCATATTCTGGATAAGCATAGTATTCCATTTCAATTGAACTTTAATTTATACCCCGCAAATGTGGCTTGAGGCGACTTACACAACAATGAACAAGGTCAATGTAATCAAACAATCAGCAAACAATAAACAAAATCAATACAAACAGCCCACCCCCCACAATCTAATTAATATAATCCATTTTTACAGTCTAATTTAAACCATCTAATCAATCATTGCCAATCCTCCCCCCCCCCCCCAACATGCTGCCACCAGGGGAGGGTCCTCGCCACCCCATCCCCTCCTGCTCTCACCAGGAGGGAGGGTTCATTTGCAACAATCCCCAGTATGAGGTTGATCATCCTAGAGGACAATAGCATGCTTCTCCCCCTCCCCCCCTGTTTCTTTTTATTACCTAACAAAATTTTGAGTAGCTCAAACAGTTGTGTCATAGTAGGTTGGTATGCTGCTGCTGGATGCATTCATGTAGCACCAGCAATGTACCTGGCCCTGAATAATCCTTAGTTAGGGACCATTCCCTGCCCCAAGGGGCTTACAATCTAGGATCGGCAAGGGAAGGGAAGCAAGGGGGAGAAGAACCTAGGGAGAGACTGGGAAATGTGCCTGAAGTTGCAGGTGCAGGTGCTTAGCTTAGTTATGGGGGAGACGAGCACTCTGAATGATGGGACAGCAGAGGGAGCATCAGTGAGTGGTGTGTGGGAGCGAGAAGCTAGGGGAAGCCTGATGGAAGACACTGTTTTTTAGAATGGATTTGAAGGGGGGGAGCTAAGTAAATATGTTCAGGGAAGGAGTTCCAGGCATAGATGGCAGCATGGGAGAAAAGGTGAAAGCCAGGTCAGGGAAGAGGAGTTTCTGGGGAGGGACAGAGTGGTAGTGGAGGAGGAAACCAAGGCCACCTCCCGGTGTAACTGTTGATCCATTGTTTACGCGTTCACTGGTTCAGAATAGCAATGCTGCTTGGAGAAGCCAGTACCAATCCAAACAAGCCCAGCACCTTTCTACCTCTGACCATATTTGCCTCCAGTGAACTGGCCGTCTGACATGTTAGCTGACTCCCCTTCCCCACCCCCAGCCAACTGCAATTTGTGGAGGTTAAAGGAAGGTCTTAAGGGAGCCCAAACAAAAGTTTTTGTGCGTTTGAAGCACTGTAAACTGCAGCAACCGGGTCAGAAGGGATCCAGGGTCTCTGGAAGATTCTCCTTGTCGTTTTGCAGCCCACAGCTTTAATAAGTTACCAGCTGATGGAAGCCAGTTCTCTGAAATGCTCAGGAAGCCCTGGCGTAACCTCTTCCCCCTCTGCACTGTCTGTAGCTCGCTGCTTGAAGCATCCACTGACCATGGCGACTCTGCCATCAGCCGCAATGGCAAGTTGCCAGAGACTCAAACTTGTCAACAAATGACTGGGCTGGGCTGGCCAGCAAGGCAGGTTGAAATGCTGTCCATGCCAGCCCAATAAACTGAAGTTAATTCAATGCTCATGAAAGGAGTTGGACTGACAGGCCCTAAAGACTGTAGCACACTCTTTATCCAGCAACAGCATGGTCAGAGGGCAGGCAGGCCCCTCTCCCTCACTCTGATCCGCTGCCTTCAGGCTTTTGGATCAGCAGTCCTTTATCTCTCTGGGGCTGGACCTGGATTGAAATTGCCAATTCAGGCCAGAGGAGGTCAACCAATCATTCGAGGCATGGTGGCTAAGTAGCTAAGGCATTCTACAAGCTGTGGGTTGAAATCCTGCTTGGTCTCTTGCTGGATAGCCATCTCTTGCCCACCCAGCTGTAACTAGGTACCTGAGCCAGGGGATTGGGGAAGTCAAAGATGGCTGGCTGTGGTACTGGCCTTGTCTCACCTGTGTGTGCGATAGGCTTAACCACACTAGCTTATTGAGCCGTATGGCTCAGGACAGGCCTTGGCTTGACTTTTAACAGGTTCAGGGATCACTGACGCCCCAACCTTCCTGTATTGTCTTGCAAGGAGGGGTGGAGTCTGATTACTTGTTCTTATGAGTTAGGGCTGTAACCTTTCTCTCCCCCCGGGTATTCCACAAAGGGGGTGACCATGTTGGAAGGAGGCAGGGCATCACTCATTTCTAATATGGCTCTGCCTTCCCTGAACCCTATTTCTCTGGGTTATGCCGCTGGAAAGCCTAGAGAAATCAGGGATTCTCCTGGAGCCCAGAGAGGATCAATTCAAATTGGGACAGTCCAAGTCAAACCTGGGGGAGTGGGAACCTTCTTCATGAGCAAGGTAACTACCTCCATTCACTTCTGTACCCCCACAGAGAGAAGGAACCAGAGATCCTCTTCTTCTGGATCTCCCTTCTTGGAAACTGCCCTCAGGGGGTGCCCAAAATAATAATCAGTCAATGGGGCAGAAAGATGCTGAACTTTGGAGAAAGGAAAAACTTAAAGATAGAAAGAACTGATGACTTCTGGGAAAAGAAGGATGGAAGTAATTCTTGTATGGAAGATCACCCTCCCCAGAGCACTTAAATCCCTCTCATTTGCAGAAGTGAGTGTCTCCTATTTTCTTCACTCCAACATCCCTGCTTGTGGGAACGAGGAAGGGTGCTAAAGCGACATAGGAGTCAGTTACTTTGAGCTAAAATGTTTGTGTGCACAAGTCCATAGATTTTTTTTTTTGATTTTTTTTTTTTTTTTTTTACTATTTGGGGGTTGTGGGATTCCAGTAGGTAAAAGGCCAAGAGCCCCCAACCTAGAGGGTAACAAATTGTACGCACTGACTGATGGGGCCAAATGACAACTGGAAATTTTGGGTGGCCAATACTGAAGTTGAGAGCCTTGTTTGGGTTTCAGTCAATAGAGTTTCCCCTGTAAGGGCTGGGCAAAATTGCAGAAAATATTTCATGAAACCATTTGCAACACTTTTCATGCATATATTTTGGCAAATTCAGTTTGCCTGATTTTTTGTGTACCTGGAATAATTTGGATGAAATGGCAATTTGAGTGCAAGAAGGAACAAATAAGGCAGGCAGAGATGCCTCGTCCTTCTGAAAGGCAGACAGCGACTAGATGAAATTTTAACCACTCATCAATGACGATGAATTATGCTTGGAAAATGGTCCCACTTTCATTGTATAAATTGGCCCATTTCATTGTTTGCTTTTGCACAAAAGCAGGACCCACATCTGAGTCACAAGAAAATGGAGCAACATTTATATATGGAGTAGGGTTGAAACTCAATCCATATTTTCTCACGATTCTCACAGACTCATAGTTCTCGACTTTTGCGAAAATCAATAATCGAGAAAATCCCAGTTCTTGACGCTTTCTCGGTTGAGAATTTTTCTCGATTTACCGTTACTTGTTAACATTTACCATGGACCGCATTGCTCCTGTTAATGTGCATGTGCAAAATAGCTGCCCTTTTCCAAAATGGTGGCAATGCTGCTTGCACCATCTTGGAAGAGGGCTGTATGCATGCACAGAACAGCTGTGGCAGCCATTTTTTGCATGCACATTACGAGGAAGTACACATTAAAAAGTATAGCAAGAAACATTCTCAACTGAGATCTCAAACCATTATCGAGATCATCCTGAGAGCTTGGTAACAGTTTTCTATTCTTGCAAGATTTTTGCAAGAAAGAAATTTGATTCTTGTTTCAGCCCTAACATGGAGGCTTTTCAGTTTCTTTTTGAATAGTTCACCAAAGTGAGGCTTTCATCGGCACCCAAGAGAGATGGTGACATAGCAAGCTGTGACAGGCCTGGGCTCCTGTCCCAATTATGGGACCTCCTAAAACCAAGGGGGCAGGATCTTCCTAAGCGGTCAACATGCTAAGGCTCCTGACCAGCTTTGATCTCCCTCTTACAAAGGTTGTGGTGCTGTCCTGGTGGCTACCAGTGAGGCCCCCTGGAGTGAAAACAACCCTGCCAGAAAGGAGCTTTTAAGAGTCCGTAGATCCAGCACCCTACCCCTGCTCACTCTGAAAACTTCCTCTTTGGCAGGGTCCTTCACAAGCAGCCTGAGCATTACTAGAAACATTTCAGAGCAGGTGGAGGGAGGAAGAGTGTTGTCCCCGCTGCCTCCCCAACCACTCTGAAAATTTCCTAGCAGTTCTCAAATCACTTATAGATGACCTCACCCCACCCCAGTCCAAGGCCTGGACTCAGCTAAGCCCTCTTGCTTCATGGTAGCTACACCCCTGAAGAGAGAGCTTGACTGATTGTCACTTGAAATTAGGGTTATTTTAATGGAGCATCCCTTATTTCAGAACCCTATAAAACATAATGAATGTCCCTTAGTTCCTAACAGATTCCTCAGTATTCCCCAGTTCTGTGGTGGTCCTTATTTGTGAAACTTTAATTTGGCAACCCTACTTGGAAACTAAAGCCTGGTTCCAGTGTAAGTTTTGCAAATCCTCTGGCACAAGGCATACTCTCACCCCCCCCACCCCCCCGTGTGAGTCTTCTACCCATTGACAGGGAAACGTTGCTGAGGGGTTCTCTTTTGTTTCTTAGGCTGCTTTTAAATGAGGAGCGCTGAAGCGCCTCCTCAACGCCGCATTAAAGCAAAGCCGCCGGAAGTGACGTTCTCCCCATTGCAGGCGGCGGCGGCGGCTGGAGACACAGGGCTTTGGAGCGGCGCGTTCTTAAGCCAGATAATTGAACTCTTAAGAACGCGCCGCTGCAAAGCCCTGTGTCTCCAGCCACCGCTGCCGGCGGCAATAGGAGAACGTCACTTCCGGCGGCTTTGCTTTAATGCGGCGTTTGGGAGGCGCGTCAGCGCGCCCTCGTTTAAAAGCAGTGTTACTCTTCTTCAATAATATTCCGATGAGACAGTTTTATAAGCATAATGATTTATAAAGTCGCATGTTCTATTTGAAAAGGCGGACTGACAACTGAAGGCATCTATTATTCTCTAGCTTTCACTCACGTAACGGGATCTGACCAACTCCTACTTCTGACAGACAATTCCAACTGCCACACAAAGAACCTCAAAGATTTCATCAGAGTTCCCTCTTTTAAAGGAATATTCCCTCCCGGTTTCCTTGCTCGAGCGCAAATACAAGGCTGGCTTCAGCATTTTGTTACCTGGTGCCTCTAGTGACTATCTTTCTCCTGCATTACATTAGAGGCAGCCCAATTCAATTCAAATGTGTTTTCAGAAACTCTAAAACCCTTCCGCCAAATAGTACCACCAAAGACACAACATAATAACGCATGCAGAATAGCAAAGCTCAGAAAGTAAATGGAGTGATCGTGGTAACTGGACAGTATATAAACACATTGAAAACTGGTGCAAATTTCACAAACAATTTTGAATTGATCCTTGAATTCCTCTTGCACCAAACACGTCTGAATAGGTTAAATGTGACTTCTTGTTGTTGTTTGTTGTTTTGTCTGAATATTTGTTTTGCTTCTGTGAAGCAGGTGGAAATTCTCCTGACCCCACACAGAGTTACATCTGCTTACCCCAGGCATGAGTTTGGTCAGACAATTTTATGTTATCCTTTTAGAAGCGATTAGGAGGGACAGGCATTTAATTCCTGTCCCTTGTATAAACCCCTAGGCAGATATGGCAGTGATCAAGATCAGAGGTACCCCTGATCTGGGCTTGTTGCTGTTGAATGTGAGGTCGGTCAGTAATAATTCAACGATGATCCGAGAGTGTATTCTGGATCGGTCGGCTGACCTTGTGTGCATAACAGAGACCTGGCTGGACAATGAGTTAGGGCCGATATTGGCTGACCTTGTTCCAGATGGGTACTCTGTACAGCACCAGCCCAGGGCAGAGGGGTGGGGAGGTGGTGTAGTTGTTGTTTTTAAGGATACTTGGTCTGTGAAAGGTGTAGGACCGGTTCTGTGAGGCGGTATCCTGTGCAGACTATCTTGAGCATGGAGGGAGCCCACCTTGTGTTTGATTTGGCCGGAGACAGATTAGGGCTGTTGCTGATATACCGTGCACCTACCTGTACGGCAACATCCCTACACACTCTAGCAGAACTGGTGTTGGAGGTGGTCTTGCGGTTCCCGAGGACTTTGGTCCTGGGGGACTTCAATATCCATGCTGACGCCAGCCTTGGGGGAGGAGAGCATGAATTCATGGACGCCATGACAGACACACATGGGGTGGGGGGGACATACCCTTGACCTGATGTTCTGCACAGTCCTTGAGACGGGGGATCCAGTGGTGGGGGAGGTGGTACCGTTACCCCTGTCATGGACGGATCATTATCTCCTCCAGACTAGGCTCCTGGCGCATGTTGGCCCCCGGAAAGTTGTAGGACCGGTTCATTGGGTCCGTCCTCAGAGACTTATGGAACCAGAAAGGTTCAGGAATGCTCTAGGGGAATTACCCCCTGAACTTGATGACCATTCGCTCGATAACCTCATTGTCCTTTGGAACAGCTATTTGACTAAGGCCATTGACCGAATGGCCCCTAGGTGTTAGCTTCCAGAAGGCTGACGGCGGGGGTCACTGTGGTTCACAGAGGACCTGCGCTGGATGAAGCAAGTTGAATGGCGATTGGAGCGATGGTGGCGCTGGGCTCGGACTGAAACTGATCAATTGCAGCATCAAGCTAGTTTAAGAGCGTATGCTGTAGCAGTGCGGGCAGCAAAGAAAGAATTCTTTGCTGCCCTCATTGCATCCACAAAGTCACATCCAGCAGAGCTTTTCCGGGTGGCGCAGTGGCTGGTCAGTCCGGCTTCTCTCCACCTGGAACTGGAATTTTCCAGTGCCCGCTGTGACATGTTTGCTGACTCTTTTGTGGATAAAATTGCTCGGATTCATCATGACCTCGATGCTTCAATTGTGACAGGTAGTGAACTGGAGGTAAGGGAAGCCCCACCATGTCAGTATTTGTGGGATCAGTTTCAGTGCTTGTCGCCCGCTGACACGGCGGAGGTCCTTGGGACAGTGCGGGCCACCTGTTGTGAATTAGATCCATGCCCGTCCTGGCTGGTGAAGGCCAGCCAGGAGACATTAGGGCCATTGCTGGCAGGAGTGGTCAGTGCCTCCCTTAGGGAGGGCAGAGTACTGAACCACCTCAAGGATACGGTGGTGCGGCCTCTGCTCAAGAAACCATCTTTGACCATTGACTCCCTGATCAGCGCTTGGCCAGTCTCTAACCATCTCTTTTTAGGGACGGTTATTGAACAGGTGGTGGCCCGGCAGTTACAGGGGCATCTGGACCGGGGCGGTTTTCTTGATCCCTCGCAGTCTGGCTTTTGCCCAGGGTTTGGCACGGACACTGCACTTGTGGCCTTGATCGATGAACTACGCCATGAATTAGATCAGGTCAGATCATCCATTTTGATCTTGTTGGATCCGTTGGCAGTGTTTGATACTGTTGTTCATGAGATGTTGGTGACAAGGCTATGGGACCGGGCCAGGGTGAGTGGGATTGTTCTTGAATGGTTCCGCTCATTCCTGCCAGGGAGAACTCAGCGAGTGGTCCTTGGGGAATATACGTCATCTCCCCAGGACCTCCCGTGTGGAGTCCCGCAGGGTTCTATTCTGTCCCCTCTCCTGTTCAATCAATGTGTATATGCAATCCTTGAGGGAGGTCATGAGACGGTTCGGCATACGATGTCATCAGTACGCCGATGATACACAACTTTACCTCTCATTTTCTGGAGATCCAGGCCTGGCAGTCTTGGTGCTTACCTGGTGTTTGATGGCTGTGGGGGACTGGATGAAGGCAAATAGACTGAGGGTGAATCCTGATAAGATGGAGGTGATGCTTGTGTGTAGGGCCGGGGTGGTAGTGTATCCCATTATTGGCAGGGTCTGCCCCCTTCTGGCCGCTCAGGTTCATAGTTTGGGGGTGCTCCTTGACCCACAGTTGCACCTGGATTGTCAGGTGGAGGCCGTGGCAAGGGGTGTATTTCACCAATTACATCTGGTGTGACGCCAACGGCCGTATATCTCCAACTTGGACCTGGCAACCATCATCCATGCTTTCATTACCTCTCGACTGGACTACTGTAACGCACTCTATGTGGGGCTACCTTTGAAGATGGTCCGAAGGCTGCAGCTGTTGCAGAATGTGGCGGCTTGTCTCCTAACGGGGATGGGTTGCCGTGAGAACATTACACCTGTGCTCCATTCTCTGCACTGGCTGCCTATAGTTTACCAGGCCCAATTCAAAGTGTTGGTGATGATCTTTAAAGCCCTAAATGGCTTGGGGCCTGCTTATCTTCAAGACCACCTCAAAACCCGGGTCATTTCGCGGCCCATGCAGTCGGCCGGGGGCATCCAACTCGAGATCCCCCGGGCATCCCAGGTGGCAACAACGGGAAGGGCATTCTCGGTGGCCGCACCTAGGCTGTGGAACTCTCTCCTAATGGAGACCCATTTATCCCTGGACCTCTCCTCTTTCCAAAGACCTTGTAAGACCTGGTTGTTCCACCGGGCCTTTGGGGGTTGGGGGGATTGCGGGGGATTGTCTTTATTGCCTTTTGTATTTTGCCTTAAGTAATTTAAATATTTTAATGTTTTAGTTTTATGTATTTTATTGATGGATTTTATATGTTCACCGCTCTGGGCCGCCATTGTGCAGGAGGATGTGGGGTAAAAAGTTTTGGTAATAAATAAATAAACCTATGATAGTTCCTAGGGTTGCCAGATCAATTTATTTCTCTTCTTCCATTTCACAAAGGGACATTCTGGAGCTGAAGGGTACTGAAATAAGGAATGCCTGTTACGTTCCATGGAGCTGTGGTGTTCAGAATAAGAAGTGTTAATTATGTTCTACATAGCTTGTAGGGCTAAGGGAGGCTTCCTTAAAATAAGAGACACATGGCCACCCTCCTGGTTCCCAACCAGACCATGCCAAGCAGTGCTTCTGATCCCCATGTTTGCTGCCAGGGTCATTTAGGGCTGAAACAAGAACCTTTTTTTCCTCACGAAAGTTTCGTTAGAATCAGGAATTGTCACCAAGATCTTGGTACAATCTCGATAACAGACCGAGATTTCGGTCAAGAAATTATTCTTGAAATACCGTTTACCGGAATTTATCGTTTACCATATACCAATTTACCGTGTAGTGCTTACCATGTACCGCCTTCATCCCGGTAATATGCATGCACTAAATGCAAAATGCCCTTTTGTGCATGTGCATTATTGGGGTGCATGTACATGGTAAATCGGTAAACAGTATTTTGAGAAAAATCTCAACTGAGAAATGTTGAGAACCAGTATTTTTCTTGATTATTGTTTCTCATTTAAAATGAGTCGAGAAACGTGATTCTCGACAATGACCGAGAAAAACTCAGGGTCTCATTTCAGCCCTAGACATGATGCTGAGCATTTTAATTGGCTACCCTTGTGGTTTGCAAATCAGCTGAGTCACTCTACTGGGATGCAAGGGACAGACATCCATTACTCAATGGAATTCTGCAAGGATGGAGAGCAACGGTTTCTTATTGGCAATGATCCAGTTCTGATCTTTACTGTAAAGTCCCACTGGGCTCAGACCCCCAACCCTGGCTCTTCACTCTTACTAGTCCCTGTGCCACCACCGAACTTTGTATGCTTGCAGCCGCCTAGGCTGCCATAAACTAACCCTCCCTAATGGTTACCATAGACTAACCATTGTCTAACCGTACCTATGGTTAGTATAACCGTAGACTAATCATAGGTAACTTTAAACTACCATAGACTACCCTTCCTAAGTAATTAATGATGACTAATATCATCCTGCCTATCCCACTGGCTGCTGGAAACTATAAAGAGAGCATGTCAGGAAGTGTATGATGTTTGACCAACCAGAATGCTTAGCTGGCCTTACCTCAAGGCCGGGCTCCCCTCCATAACCAGACTGACTTACTGGTGTCAGCACCAGTACACCGTGTATATGAAGTGGGTAAGTAGAAAGGCAGTGCAAAGACAAGCAGGGTGGTGTCAAGACCGTAGGTGTCGATGGGTGGAATGGGGCAGCTGCAGCAGTGACTACATGCAGTGCCAGACTGTCCCTTAAGAAGATGCTGCAGTGCCCCTAGTAGTGACTGCAAGAAACCAAATGAAACACACTTCCATCCTTCTCTTTCCTGCCGATTCAGAGTTTCTTCTCACTGTTTGCCCTGGATTTCCCATCTCCTCCCTGCCTGGTCCGGGTTAACTCCCTGCACGCTTGTAGAACTGCTGGAATCCTTGTTATCGGATCTTTATTCATGTTCTACTCCAGGGTTCAGGCCCATGGCTCACAGACCCCATGAAATATTAATTTCATTTCGATGTTGCTAAAGTTCAATATCTGCTATATTTCACCCTCTGCAATTATTATTTTGGCGCTTCGACCTGTGAAAATGCACCTCCCGCATGCTTTTCTCTCCGTTCTCCTCAACTCCCCTGGGATTCACCTGCTGGTGAACTGACCTGTGGTTTCTGCATTGGGCTTTGCAAGTAGGAAGGGCAATTCTGTTTCTGAGGGATGTGGAGAAATAAAACCATCTGAACATTCGGGAGGTCCAGCTTGAAGTGGTGTTGCATGGAGCAGCAATAATGGAGATGACCAATATGGCAGTAGCATGACTCTGTTCTTCTGATCCCTTCCAGTGCCTCATTGCGCTCCTGGACTCCGCTTCCATATGTCTCTTTCTTTGATGCCCTAGGGGGCTTTGTCATGGGAAACCCTGCTTTTACCACCGCAGGTGCGTGGAGCTGCATGTTCCAGTCAGGTTCTAGGTGTGCAAAACCTCATAACGGTGGCATTATTAATATACTGTAACATGTACCATGTATGGGAATGGGGATTGGGCTAACTAACTGATGTACTCTGGGTAATGTGTGACTCGCATCTTGAGCAGCAAGCCCAGGCATGTGCAGGGATACAGGGCTTGAGTGAATCAGGATGTAGCTAATGGTGCTTCAACAAACTATTGAGGCACCCACCCTGACCATCCGGAGCCATCAAAACCTCATACATGGACAATGGTAAAACAAGAAAAGAGAAATGCTGTGTACACATTTCTCCATGACATCGCGGACATTCCTACTGCAGTTTGAGGGGTTAAAAGAGGAACCTTGCTGAGCTGTGAGAGAGACTCCTCGGACCTTCACCCCAGACTACTGTTGGGCCCTAAGTTAGTGCCCTGTCACCCGGATGGGAGACAGAGAAAAGACTCGATGGACTATGAAGCGACCCCTGGTTTGATTTAATGATGACTAGCCAGGGTACTGAGTGTATTGCTAGCCTTGCATTTTGCCTTTATTTTCTTATTGGTCGTTCTGTACTTGCTCTTTGCCTTTTGGCTTTAACCCTTCAAATATAAAGTTTCCCAGTAACTTCTCATGTTCGCTGCACTGGAGTATTGATCAGAATGGAAGGTCTTGGCCAACACCAAGACAAGCCTGGACCCAATTTTAAATTTTCTGAAACCTGGGACTCCCAAGGACATCAGGAGGTCGCGGGGACGGTCCAGATCAAGTGGGGGCCCAGACAGCCTGGTACTCACCACGTGACAGACTTTACATTTTCTTAGGTGCGATTCCTTTACAATCTTTTGCACCTTTGAATTCCCATAGCCAAAACATTGGCCAAACATTTATGAGGGATGCTGGGAGACTGGCTGTGAGCTGCAAGCCCCTCTGACTAACCATATTCCTGCTGAGTTCAGCAGCCGTAAGTCCCAGAGACAGTGGCGGCTCTCTGAATGGTCCATTCTCTGACTGACTCCCCCATCTCAACTACCAATAATTAATGGAGGATGGGTCTGTTGCTGCCCCACATGCCCCTCAATTTGTGGGAGATGTGTCCCTCATGTCCCCCACTATAATTAGGTCTGTGCTTATTGTGAGAAACCAAAAATTCAACAGGTTCGGGAGCTAAGCCTTTGAATAGGGTTTGTGTGTCTTTGGGGCAGAATGTTCCCTCCCCCACTCCTCCCTTCTCCCACTAACATCCGTCCAGGTAATCACTGAAAATGACAGGATTGAGAGAGGACTCCTGGGTTCCTTTCCTACCACTCCCTGTGCAACACGTCTCTCCCCCTCCATGCCTCTGTTTCACCACCTGTAAAACTGGGCTAGAGCCCTACCTTATAAGGACCTTGCAATGTGCTTTGAAATCCTCATTCAAAAGGGGTTTATAGAAGCCTGTGGTATTCTTATCAGCATGAATTGTTCGCAGGAAGCGCTTAAAAAATTTATTTATTTATTTATTTTTAACAGCCCGGCAGTCGACTGCTTTGCTTGTGGTGGGATGTTTTTGTAAGAGGAATTTATTGCTAAAGTGAAACATTAGCAAATCTTAGAGGCGGCAGAGGAGAGGCTGAGATGGAACCAGTTTTGAGTGGAACGATTGTGAGATGCATGGATTTTAAGATGCAATTTCCATCGGAGATGAGCTCAACTCAGCTCCTGAGCTAAACTAGTGGGAGGCTTCCCTTTATAGCTTTTCTAGTAGACGTGCTGAAGCTGTGGAACTCCTACTGACACAGGACTATCCTGTATCCATGATCTGTGTTGGTTTGGTTAGGAGCTGTCTGATTATTCCACAAATTTTCATCCCTCTTCCTTTAGAATCAGAAGGGCATTATTCTAATATTTTTTAACCTCTGATCCCAAAGATTCCCCACTTCCCCAAAAGGAGAAATTTGGAAAGCATATGATTGAGCCAGGTAAAAAAAACCACAAGGCGTTCTTTGTTATAGCATTAGAGACCGATCCCTTGCCCCAAGGAGTTTCCCTTTGTTCTTCTCTTGTCTCTCCTAGATAGTAAAGACCTCCCCTACTTTACATTTCTGAGAGGACTGAATCTTGCCCGTTTGGGGTGACCTGACATCATTTACATGTGACAAAATCCTGCCCAGCCGCCTGGGAAATTCCTGCAAGTTCCCAAAAGATTTTGACGGGGTAACTTGTTTATGGCCCATTTTGTAGGGGTGTGCATATTGTTTTCGTTATTACAATAACAAAAATTGATAATAAAGACAATAAGGACAATGTCGTCGTTAGTGCTGAGGCAGTTGAGCTTTGGAGGGAAAATGCAGAGAGGGGAGGAGGGAGCAGACATCTCGGAGCCCTAAATAGGGTTGAACTCTTGAACTGTCCCTGATTGGGAGGGGCGAGCAGCTCAGCAGCATCTGATGGATGTATCGCTGGCCAATGAGCAGCGCAAGCAGGCCCCAGCAGTCTCGTGGCACTCTGTGATTGCTCAATGCCTGCTGTCTTCCACAACCAATGAGGGGGCTTTGGGGGAGGGCACTGCAACCCTTTATAATAGGAGGGCAAGGCTTTTTCTCTCTGTTCTGTGAGAGTGGTTGCTTGTCAGGTTGCGTTTACAGAACTGTGGTGCTTGCACACAAAAAAAATCCTAGCCCTCATTATATTACAACCAATACCTTTCCTTCCTGATACCCTACAATTTACCTTCTCCCTTTCCCCCCTGTACATTATATATAGATCGGTAGTATAGATTAGATATAGATATATATTATAGCGATAGAGATTAGATTAGAAGTCATATAGATAATTGATTAGATAGTTTTCCTTTTCCCTTCCCCCAACTCCCTTAGATTTACATAGTTGTTATATGTATACATATAGAGGGAGATTAGATATTACATAGGTATTTAGGCTAGTCTGTTTTATTATATATATTAAATATGTTATCGGAATCGATAACGATACCAAAAATAAAATCTTTGTTTGAAACTATACCAATACCAATAACGACAACGATGATGAAAACAGCATTGTCGTAAATAAAGATAACAAAAATGACTTTTTAATAACAAAAACAAAATGACATGGGGGCCTGGTGCACACCCCTACCATTTTGTGCTGATGCTAGGTCATGCTGACACTTAACTGATATTTCTCTAATTAAATGCTGATGGTTGGCCGATTTTTGTCACCTGGGGGAGGTGGGAGCCCCTGTCATTGATGGAGTCTGACCTCCCTTGTTCTCCCAGGTTCGCAGCCTTGGGGTGCTACTGGATCCACTGCTATGCCTAGTTTGTCAGGTTGCGGTGGTGGCCAGGAGCACATTTTACCTCGGCCAAGGACGCCTTCTTGCGAATGCCAACTGCCAGTGAAGTTGTTACAATGAGGGCATGCAGTGGGGCATTCTTGGTTGCTGCCCCAAAATTAATGGAACTCCATTCCCTTTGGCGGTCCACCCAAGCCTGTTTGTCTTCCAGAGGAGATCTAAGATCATTTTGTTTGGCCGGGCATTTGGCAGGGACGAATACGGTTGGATGGGATTGGGTAGGGGGTTTGAGGGACGAGGTTGATGGATGGTAGATGGGGCTAAAGGATGGGGTGAGTGGGAGTTGTAATCAATTTTAATGCGTTTTGTTGTATTTTATATTTTTTATGTTGGAAGCTGCCCCAAGTCCATGGGGAAGGGCAGGGTAAAAATGTAAAAAAAATAAATCCCCTCCCTCGCTCTCCCTTGTCTCCCCTGCTCCCCTAACCGCCTTCATTCCTTCTCCCTTGCTGCCCCACATGCCTGGAACTCCCTCTCTGCCCACTTCTGCCTGGCCCCCTCCCTACGCACCTTCAGATCCCTCCTCAAAACCCACCTCTTCCTTGCCGCCTTTCCCGATGCCTGTTAGAACTTTCCTTTCAATATTTATGTCTGCCCTCCCCTCAGACACCTGCCTAACTGCAACCAAGCCAAGCACATGCACCTGAGACTTTGCATCCACTTGAATGTTATTTATTACTTGTCTCTGTCCCCTCTCCTTGTCTCCCCCTCCGTGTCTATTAGATTGTAAGCCGTAGGCAGGGACCGCGTCTATCTTATTGTTCTGTAAAGTGGCAGGTACACAGCTGGCGCTATACAAATGCTTATGATAATAATAAAATAAGTAATTATTTTGGAAGGGATGCATCGCCCATTGGACTTCCTGTTTGGCAATCTATAGCTGTCTGCTCTTCTAATTCTAGCTATTGCATTCAGTTAACTTGCTCGGGGCTTTTAGGGCCTAGTTTTGCTAGGACAACACCCGGATAGTTCTTGGTAACTGGCATGGATTACAGCAACATTTACCTTGCACTATATTCTGGGGAGCAAGTCTGAGATTTGACAGTCCCAGAATCTTCCCTTTAGATTACTGATGAGTGCTCCCAAATCGATCCAAAGAAGCTCCTCTTTTTGCCTCCATTGATCCCTATCAGGACTACTTCTTCCGCTTTTGTTCCTATACTCTTCCAAATTGTGGGCAGGGGCCCCTGTGCCTTCAAATCGCTCTTGAAAACAACTCTCTTCTATGGCACATTTTAGCTAAAAACTATTCATGGGCTCAAGCCAAACTCAAGTTTGCCAAACTTTGGAGATGGTCAGTCTTAACCAATCTACTTTTGGCAAATAGCTCCCAGGAGGCAGAACCAAAACTCGGTCCCTGGACCCGTGGTACTAAGATGCTGAGACAAGGCTAGATTATGCCTTGATGCCATTTCTAATTACATTACCTACCCAACTCTTTTTTCTTGATCTGTAACCTGTGTTCACTGTGTTTTCCACATTGGCGGCGATGAAATACAGGTCCTTGGTCACAGCCTTTGCCGCAAGAAGACTATTATGGTTTGACAAAGGGCTTTGTGCTTTCGGTATTACACTACAACGTTTTGGAGTCTCATGGTGCCATATGGTAGCTATCGGGGCCAGGATCTCAGCTGGTGTAAATCAATATAACTATTAACTTTGATTGGAAACGCACCAGTTTATACCAGTTCTGGATCTGTGTCAACCTCACCATATGGCAGAATGCTTTGGATTTTAATTGTCCCCCCTTCCCCCCTCACTTGCCAGTGTTGTGCATTTGAATATTCTGTGTTTGGATGCCTTTTCTGTTTTGACTTATTTTAGAAAATGGGTAAAATTCCATCTCTAATAACATCATGGGGGCGTGGGGGGGGTTCGGGGAAAAGAGACTCGGAAAATTGCAATGAAAATGCACATCCAGAAACATGAATAAATAAGAACGAAAGGAAAATGCCAAGGACCCAGTGTACTGGAGACGGTGCTATCGACAAAGTGGCTGATTCGCAGCCAGTCCATGTTAACAGCAAGCAAGCGGACTGTTTGTCAGGCTCCAGGAAACATCTTTGGCTTACAAAAGTCTTCCAGTTGTTAATGTATTGCCTAAGGTAGGGATAATGGACTGCACTGATAGGGCTGCTATAGAGGCTCTGCTTTTCACTGCCTTGCCTTTCATGTGGCCACTCTAATATCTGTACAAAGCGAGAGTCAAGTTATGTTGCTATCATCCTGATCTGGCAGATACAAGGCAATGAAAAACCAAAACCCAGGCCTCCGCTATCTGGATGCTGTAGGATCTGTTAAAGTGCAGAATGTATCCAGATCATTCATAAGCGAGAATAGTTTCCTTTAAATACGGAAACCTCAGCCTGCAAATGGGGGGTGGGCGGGTTGTATTTACCCCTTCAGCAGAACAAGAGGTCACCTTATGGAATTAACTGACAGAAGATTTATGACAAATAAAAGGAAGGTGGCATATTTTTATTTATTTTTAGATGCAATGTACAATTAACCTGTGGAACCTGTTTCCAAAGGATGCTGTGAAGGTTGATTAGCATAGCTGGTTTCAAAAATAGATTGGATAAATTCTTAGAGGAAAGATCCGTATGTGGCTATTAGTCAAGTTGGTCAGAGGATGAAACCTAAGGTGGCAGGGAGTGAATAGCCGGGAATGGATTGGAGCTGAATCACAGACTTCTGCCCAGTTCTGATTCTGCCAAAATGAACTACAAGCTCTTTTGCCTATGCACAGAATCAGAGCAGCCATTTTGTGCATGTGCAAAATGGTTCGGTTGGAATTCCGACCAGAAAAACAGTAAACCCTACCAGTTTCTCGGAAAAATCTGTGAAATCAGAATGGCTTATTCAAACCAGCTCTAGAATGCGTTGCTCTGTTATGAACTGTTGGACCCTTCTCTAAAGCAATCAGCATTGGCCACTGTTGGAAACAGGATGCTGGGCTAGATGGCCGATTGGTCTGACTCAGTATGGCATTTACATTCTTATGCAAGAGATTACAGTGATAAGAGGCATATAGTTATCCGGTCAGATGAGTTTCTACCCATGCTGTAGTCTAACATGGCGGGACTCATAGGGTCATAAGCTCAGTGAACACAGACTGATTTCCAGTTGGATGTGTAAGGTCTAACAGCAAGAACTGACTGCAACCTGATTTCCTCCTAAATAAATGGTGCCAAGGTGGTTGGGAACAAACGAGGATTGGGCAAGAGATGGTGATGTAGGGGTTGGAATGAGATGGAACACAAGGTGTTGAAATGTAGACAAGGGAGCCTATCTTTACATGTGAATGAGGACAGAGTAAATAACAAATAAAAATACCTTCCAACATGAGCAGCTGGTGAAACATCTCAGTATTTTTTTTTTTTCCCAGTGATGCAGATTTTGACCGACTCTTTGCCTCCAACCATCAGTGGTGCTGACACCTGCGTCTGTTTTATCAAACACATGCGGAGCCCGGACAGGATCCAAACAAACATTCATTAGTTTGGATTTTAGAGGCTGGGTTTGTCAAAGCTTTGTTATTTCCTAGCTTCACTGTCTCCGCTTGTCACCAGAGGAATTTTCACGAAATTCCTGAAACAGAAACCATAAACCTGGAAACAGAAACCATAAACATGAATCTCGAAGAGGGACCCCCACCCCACCCCACCCATACATGCCCAAAATGTATATAAATAGCAGAGATGGTGCTGAGCTTTCAGATGCATATTGGAATCTTGTTAACACCCCGAAGTTCAAGAGTGAGATCGATAATATGGGGCAGGAGCCAGTCTTGATATCTGGATGTGAATCTATATTCAGGCTCAGAAGCCTTTTAAAATTCAGTGCTGCTTTGTATCTAGGCCTTTGGTCCAGGCCAATCTCTAGTAAATAATATTTCTCTTCTTCCCTCGGTGGCAAATCCTGCAGTGCTAACTAAACTGCTACTGACGTCAAGAGCAGCGAGTAAAGACCACAACTGGGATTTTCAAAGCAGCCTAAGGGTGTTAGAAGTTCAAACTCCATTAAAATTCATTGGAATTGGACACTTAAATCCTTTTAGATGCCTTTGAACATCCCAGCTTACCTGGTTTAACCCTTGGCAACTTTATGGCCTATACACAAACCCATGTTCACTGTGTTTCCTTTGACAGCAATGGAGAAACCACAGCACACTTGGATTCCTGGGTGTATGCTATATACACAACTCCACATCTCCTACCATAGACTTCGTACTGAAAATTCAGCAGTGACACTTGTAATGTTTAATTGAGATAGATGATTGACCTCACAATTTTTGGAAGTTGATTTGAATAATAAGGTTGGAGGAGACTCCAGGATCATCCAGTTCAGTCTTCTGCGTTAAGCTAGGGAAAACTAGACCTAAGCTAGTTCAAAGTGATATCTACACAGCCCCTTCTTGTAAATCTCCAGTGCAATCACACAGCTGTCCTCGGCAACTTGTCCCATTACCTGACAGAAGGTCTTAACATTTCATCTAAATCTGCCTTTCTGCCACTTAAAACCCATTTTAAAGAAATATTTTTCTCTCTGAGACAACGAAGAACAATAATTTTCCATTTTCTTTATGGAAGCCTGTAAGACATTTGAAAAAAATATTATTGTGCTTTCTCTTTTTTATCCTAAAAAAATAATCAGGTCCTTTAGCTTTTGTTGATAACTTGTATTTCAACCCTCTCCCCCCCATCTTTGTTGCTCTCCTTTAAATTCTCTTCAGATTCAGGTTTCACTATCTTCTTGGGTGATGGGAATGAAATGTCTCCAGTTCATCTTGAGCTTGGATTATTCCAATTTGCTTCTGTCCCTTCTGACTTGTAGAGATCATCAATTACATTGACTTTTGAAAAAGAATGCTTGGAACTTCTTAAAGGGTTTAAGCTAGAATCATGGGGATTGAGGATAAAACACCACATGAAATACATAGCCTCAAAAATTTATTTCAACTCTGGATCCAGTTCAATGTGTGGGGCCTACCTGAAAAGAGTGGTTGGCCTCCAGTCTATTACAGGAGGCACTGCCATTGAAGACCCCAGTAGATGGTGATGAAGTGAATGGGTCATGGAAAGAGAGAGAAATAAGCTCGCAGTCCTAGACATGGAGCCTTGAGGGAAAAGAAAGTTAAGGCATCATGGCAAAGAACAACTTACAATAAGTCTGGCTTATTTCTTCGTTGTCCTTAGATTCGGTTCATCCAATACCCTTTGCCAAAACATTAACCTTCTTTTGTAGGGATGTGCAAACAGAACATGGTTCGGATGTTTGGACATTTGGTCTTTCGGTTCGAAACCCAAGTTTGGGTTTGGTTGTTCGGTTCGGTGGAGTTCAGTTCAGTTCAGCTGAACTCCGCCTAACATCTGAAAATAGCGCTATCGATACCGATACCGAAAACACCCCCCCCCCCCCCCCCAGTATCAGTATAATTTGGCTCTGGTCTCCACCCCTGGTGCCAGGAAGTCTACTTCTCAGCTGCCTCCCCCTTCCAGTCACGTTTTTCCCACCCCCGAACTCATCCGAACTGTTCGGCTGTTCCATTCGGTCGTCCGAACAAGCTGAGTTTGGCCTGAACTCCCAACATCCGAACCGCATTCGCACATCCCTATTCTTTTGCATACTGTAAACCCAGATCCGTCCATGCATGCACGAATGCATGCCTGTATTATCTAAATTCCTGTGAAGACAAGGGGTGTTACAGTCACTCAGTCCCTTTGTAACATGAGGTCCTCTGTGGGCCAATGTGGGAACAGAATAGGTTTTGCCTCCATACAAATTTTTAGCAAGGACTATGCTGACTTGATTCTAACTAGGGCTGAAATGGCAAGCAGCTGCGGTTGCTGTTTCCGATGGAAATAGCTTTTCTGCAATGAGTGGCACGGTGTAATAGAGACATTCATTCCGCCATTCTGATACTTCTGCCAGCACTTTCCGACGTGTGGTCACGGTGCAAAGTTGTGGAACAATGTTTCTTCCGAATCTTTCCAAGATTATTCCGACACTTTTTGATAATTCCGATGTTGCAAAGCAAAGGGCGCTGAATTAGCAGAATGCCAGCAAAAAGTCATGGGCAATTCCAAAATGGCAGAATGAAATAGCGGTGTGGAAAAAGGAGTTGCCGCTTCAGCCCTAGGAGTGATTTTAATAAAGCGTGTTGGCCTGGGAGAACAGGGAAAAGCTGTTACCCTTTAAACTAGTAACTCAGCTCAGTGCCTGCAGGTGGAGTAATCTAAACGCATCTAAAGAGACAGAAGTCAATGAATGGAGAGACGAAAAAGATGATCTATGGTGAGAAGCTGATATTGTTGCATTAGCGAGATGGAGAGATGTCAGCCTTTCCTCTTGGCTTTCCCTAGGCAGCGCCAACTATCAGTAATTTAACTAACATTTTGTAAATAAATGTGGCATTCGGACAGCTGTCACCGTGCCTGTTATAAACACTCCTTTTGTCCCTAAAAGCTGGCAGTACCACTCTGTTTCCCCCTGCAAACGCAGACAGGGCTGCCAGTTGGCTTGTGGATCCAGGACTGTCAAGGAAACACATGGAGACCAATAGTTGCAAGACCCAGGATTTCACACGGAAAGCCCATCATGGCAGTGCCAGTGACTGGGTGCGAGGACAGATTTTGCTTCTGTAAAATAAGTAGATGGGATGGGCTGTTCCAATTGCATGGGTGAATGAAGCACTAAGGAAAGATGGTTCACTTGTAGTCCTAGAGAATAAAGGCCTCTTGAGTCATGCATCGGACTAGGAAATCCCATCTGAAGTGGGATCCTACTACAACCACATTGGGTTCAACCCAAGTTGGATGAAACCCAAACTCTTCTGAGCTTGATGTGTCTGGGTGCTCCGCCCTTCCTCAGAATTCTGAGTAGAGATGATTTGCTACTCGTGGGTAATACCTGCATTTTTGAGTACCACCTCGGGTATTCGATGGGCTACTCTGGTACTGATTGTATACCTCAAAAAATCTATCCTTTCTGATACCAGTTCTTCAATTTTCTGATTACCAATACTATATTGTGACCAAAAAATGGAAAAATCAGCATGGAAAACCAAAATAATCAGGACTGGAAGCTGGAAAATAGGGAATGGAAGTTAACTTTTCAGGACTGGAAGTTGACTCTGAAAGTTCGGTCCTGCCAGGAGGCTTGGGACACTACAGGGACCCCCAGGGGTGCCCATGGTGGCATGGCAGGCCGTCTGGGACCCAGCAGCAGCAGAGACTGGGAAGGCTTGGCGCTTGGCACCCCAGGTTGCCCGGGAAGGCAGGCTTGGCACTTGGCCCCTTGGGGTGCCCATGGTGCCTGGTCTGGCTGTCTTGGACCCAGCAGCAGCAGAGACCGGGAAGATCTGGCGCTTGCACCCTGGGTTTCCCGGGCAGGCAGTGTTGGAATTTTATTAGTGGTCAAAAAAAAAATAAAGTTTCACTGTCTACTGTGCCAGGAGCTGTTAGAGCTCTGGCTAGGCATCAGCAGAGTTTACACACAACAAAAGAAAATAGCTCAAATTCTAAGTAGCAACAGCTTAGAAGTAATCAACACCTTGGAGATTGTTTCTAGATTAAAACAATCTACTTTATTGAGAAATGCATTGTGATAGGAAAGGCCTATCTCTAGATCTTACTAGCTAGCTGCCACCAGCATGGTGGTTGGTCATGTTGAAGGTCAGAGGGAGAAGAGAGGAATGGAGAAAGGTCAGGAAGAAGGAGGAAGTCCAGTAGGAGCTTCCTGGGCACATCCCACCTGAGAGGGGGAAAGGGGGGGCTTAGAAGCAGAGATCAGAAAGGTTAAAGTGATACACACACTAACTCACTATCTCTACTCCCAATGCCCCTAGTGGTCATTAGGGTTTGTTGGTGCAAAAAGTTGATGTCATCTGGAGCTGTTTCTCCAACACCGCTTCTCATCGCCTGTCGCACCGGCTCACGACTCCCATTTGCTCACGTAGCATCTGGAATCGATCCCTTGGTAGTGGCTTGGTCAGTCTATCTGCCACCATTTCTTCAGTTGGGCAATACTTCAACTCAATTAGCCCTTCTTCCTGTGCCTCTCGAACATAGTGGTACTTTGTCAATGTGCTTCGTTCGAGACTTGGCCTTCTCCATTTGTGAGAGCTTAATGCAACTCTGGTTGTCCTCAAACATTGTGGTTGGCCTTGGATCTTCAATTGCAAAGTCCAACAGCAGCTTGTGTATCCACACAACTTCCCTGCATGCTTCGTTAGCTGATACGTATTCTGCTTCTGTTGATGAAACTGCTCCACCAACTTGGCCCCCAATCTCAGGCGGTGCGATGAGCAAATGGCCCCCGCCATCGAGAACACCCACTCACTTGGGACAGTCATTAGTGGGTAGGACAAGAGACCCTTGACCCCTTTGGACAGGACCAGCCACACGTTGGTCTTGCCGGCGCGGTAGGCCAAGGGATCGCTACTGGGTTCTATACATGGCTCCTCCTCCAGGTAGCTCTCCACTGCTCCTGAGATGCTGTCCTACTCCCTCATGTAACTCTGCTTGGGAACCACCTCCACCACTGCCCTCAGCCATGCTGCCTACCCTGCTGTGCACAGACCCATGCTCGCCAGAGTGCCTTGCACATACGAGCTGCTTCTGGCAATAGGGGTGCTGCTGCTGCTCAGCCTGCTGCTGGTGCTGTTACTGCTAGGGCTGCGGGCAGGGATAGACCCCACCGGCTGAAAGGGGTGGCTGCTCCCACTCCCACCATCCCCAGCGGTGGCAGCGCACTCTCCAGAGCCCGCTCTGCCTGCCAGACCCTCTCCACCAGGTCACCCTTCCAGTGCCACACTGCCCTTGACCCTGGGGTCCAGCATGGTTGCCAAAACGTATTCCTCCCGCTGCAGGAGCTCAGCGAAACATGCCTTCAGCCCTGCCTTCAGCTGCCGCACCAGGGCAACCACCTCATCCACCAGCTTCCTGCCCTGAGGGCCACAATCCCACCCCTGGGGCTGTCTCTTATACACATCTAGATGTGTATAAGAGACAGGCCGGACACATCCCGCACCAGCTGGTGCACTGGGGAGCCTTGCTCGGCCTGCTTCACCTGGAGGAGGTTGCTGCCCTTCACGCTCCGCTTAAAGAAACCAGTCAGCTTCCTCCCCCGCTCGATCAGAGAGCTAAGGGTGCCTGCCCCAATCCCCTTCTCCCCCAAGCCCAGAGAGTCCCTGATCACCAGGGGAAGGGTGTGTGCAGCACAGTGGATGCTGGTGAAGCCCCCATCACAGACAGTCCTCAATGTGTTGGCTGCGTTGTCCATCACCGCGCACCTCTTGGTGAAGGGCGCGCCCGGCGTGACCCACTCCCTCACCATGGCGGTCAGGGCTGCCTCGATGTTCTAAGTGGTGTGGGGGCCATCCATTACTTCTCCCTGAAGCAGGGCCCACCTATACCCTGCTTCTGGACCCCTCCTGCTACTGCCACATACTGCCTCTGGGTCCTGCCTAGGTATGGGTGAATGCGGTTTGGAAGTTCAGACCAAACTTGACCAGTTCGGTCGACCGAACCGAACTCTATTTTCGAACCGAACTTGATTTCCAAACTCGGTTCTGCTTGCCCATCCCTAGTCCTGCCACCAGTGTGCCGTCACTGCCAGATAGGTGTGCTGTGTTCCTACTTGACCACAGGTCTGTGGTGAAGTGGATGGTGGCACCCCAGCCCTTGCCGGATGCTCCCTCAGCCGCTCCTTTAAATCCCAGTACAGGGCCGACTCAAGGTGGTGTGTGAGGGCAGCTTAAACTGGGGGGCCAGGAACCTAATCAGGCACCTAAACCCCATGTCCCTGACCACCAAGAAGGGCTGCCCATCCAGTGCTATAATTTCCCCCAACATTAAAGTTGAAAGCCACACCGTCCTCCATGTCCTGCAGCTGCCGATTGGACTTGGTAGCTGCCCCCTCCCCATAATCTCCATGGTGCGCTGCTGCTGCTGCTGCTCCCCCCTGGTAGCAATACCACTCCTACTGCTAGAGGCAGCTGTTAGAGCAGGACGCTTGCCCGCTGATGGAGGTGGATGACTGACCACTGCAGTTGGGAACCCACTGGCGTCCACTGCCCCTGCCTGCCCACTTAGCAGCACAGTGCTATGTCATCCCTTCAGGTGCCTCGCCATGGCAGTTGCCCCATAGTTGGTGAGCACCTGCCCATGCTTCACCACCTTCTGGCACAAAGTGCACTCCACCTCCCTGGGATCATCCGCCCGCACCCACTTAAAATGTGCCCAGATGGAGGATTTTTTGCCCCCTTCAGCCTTCTGGCCCGCACCAGGTGATGCACCGCTGACAGCGCTGCTTGGAGGGGCAGAACATGGTGGCGACACAGCTCTCGGAGGGACAGCCATCGCCTCAGCACCAGACATCTCCTCCGCGGGACTAGTGTCTGCCTCGCTGTCCCCAATCAGAGTGATGTTCCCCCGCGAAGGGGAGTACTGGGACCCTGAGGCTGATGGACTGCCCACCATGCTGCTGCCACTCTCCATGTGTCCCCTATAGCTGCTGCTGCTGCTCCTCTCCCTGCTGCCATTGCTCGGGGATCAGGCCCTGCCTCTAGCAGCCGGGGTGGGATCCGCTAGCCCTGGACTGCTGGGGATCATCTCAGTAATGGGGATCGGGGACATTGGTGGCCCTGGAGGAACAACCGACCCCGAAGCACCTGCACCTGCTCCTGCAGCCGCAGCAGAGACAGCTGCAGCCTCCTGCAATGCTAGGCTCAAATAAGCCCCCTTTGCTCCATGGTAACTATGCCCCTGGATCTATGGATCTTGGATTCCAAGAGCTCCCGCAACTGCAAAAAGTGTCAGCGGAAATCGGGTTTTGAAAGTACAGAGTATGGAAAAAAAAATTGGGTTCTGGATCACTGAACTTGTCCCCTTTAGCCCATTTATCCCTGCCACTCACATTTCCTATGCTCTCAAAAAGCAGTAAAAATAGTTTCTCGCCTCACATACATTAAGATGGTAAATTCATTGTTTGGGAAGCATTTCCGTGCTACAGCGGTGAGTGCTACGAAAAAGCCCGGGAGTAAATGAATAGGTTTGTATTCAGTGCGGGATTTCAGTAGTTTGCAGTAACTAAGGGATCAGGCCACCTTTTGAATGAAAAGGATACAAAACACCAGTTACCATCCATTCTGCACATTGAGCGAGTCAGGGGTCCTGTGGAAAAATTGTATATGTTCTTGTGATTAAAACTGTATTATATGCATGAGGGGTATGGGCCAAGGACTCTTGGGCATTGACTAGCTTCCTAGCACTTGAATTTGTTATGGTAACCCTCTCTTATTTAATTGGAATATACATACACATGCCTTTAGATCCTCCTCCTTTATCCCCATCCCTCTCTTCCCCAAACATGAATCAAAATAATAGCTAGTCCTGATTGGGTCTAGTTATACCCAGGTGAGACTGGTACTGAGGTGTGTAAATCAGGACTGGGAATCTGTTTGACGCTTAAAAAACCTCCTCTTCTCAGCTCAAGGCCCCGCTTCCATTCTGGACGCTGCAACCACTGGCGCACATGGAGATTGACTGACTGAATATCTATACCTTGCGTACAGCTAATGAACTAGGAAGGATACAGTCAAGAGGGAGAGTCATTCAAGCAGACACCTGCAGAGATATGCAGGACACGGAGATAAAGGGGGAGAGAGGGAGAGATTGTGCAGATGGAAACGACAGATATTGCAAACAGACATCGTGAAGAAAGACCTTGGAAAAACAAAGGCATCTGTAAAGAGGGAGAAGGAAGGAAGGACATTTAAATGTTCAGTCCCTTCTCCAGGTGATGTCACCTTCCCTTTGTTGATACATTTTCCCCGTTGGAAGAATTGAGGGAGTTTGGATTGGGATGTGGTTAGTTTAACTTAACGTTCGTTCTTTAGTTTTGCGAGGCTGAAGTCTTTTAAATGATGACCCCCCTTGCATGCCAAGGCGATGGCAGAATTACATTCGGAGGGAGCAGGGGGTGGGACAGCAGCTTTGCCCCGCCCCTTTCTGACATAAGCATGCCCCTCCCTGGGTATTGTAATGTCACGATGCTTGGGAAAGCAGAGGGAGGGGGTCATTTCAGAAAAGCACAGAGCAAAACGGATATCTGAATCTTTCAGAAGTGACCATGCCCCTTTTCTAAGAATCATTCCATGATGCTTGAAAAAGGCATAGCCAGTCAGGAGCCAGGGGGTGGGGACTGTACCTTCTTGTACCCATCCTTGCACCCATGATTGTGGCCCCATTGTGTTGACGATGACACATGCCGACAGCTACCCAGCTGCCCTTCTTTTCTTTATCCCCCTCTGCCTGAAAAGAACCCACGTCATGCAGACATCATGTTGTTTATGGACACAGAAAACAGCCCATTATTTGTAGCCAGTATATAAAAGGATCCTTTCCCCTTCTGACTTCCTTACGGGTGCAATCTTTGATTTGTTTAGTCCAAGACTGTGGAATCAAACCGCTGCGTGCTTTGGAAATGGAGTGTCTGTTCTTCTGGTGTGTAGGGCTTGCGTATGGGATGTTGCTCCTGTGATTGCTGACAATTCTGTCTGGTCGTGTACCTCTCTTTTCAACTGACCCAGACCCTGCTGTCTCGGTGCTATCCCAGTGTTTGGAGGCCATGGCAGAATGGATGTGGCAGAGCAGACTGAAGCTCAGTCCCGATAAGACGGAGGTGATGATGGTGGGGAGAGCGAGGGAGGCGTCAGCACCCCTGATTGGGGGGGCTCGCCCTCCTATAGCCCAGCAGGTTCGGAGTTTGGGGGTGGTATTGGACGCAGATCTCCGGCTGGAGCGACAGGTGGAGGTAGTGGCGAAGGCCGCTTTCCGCCAGTTGTATCTGGTGCGGAGGCTACGTCCGTTCATCTCCGGCCCAGACCTGGCCTCCCTCGTCCATGTCTTTGTCACCTCGAGGATGGACTACTGCAACGCGCTCTACGTGGGGCTGCCCTTGTTCCTGGTTCGGAGGCTGCAGCTAGTGTCGAATGCAGCGGCCCGGCTCCTTTCGTGGACGGGCCGTTGGGAACACATAACACCTGTGCTCCGGACTCTGCACTGACTGCCGATAGCGAGCTGAGCCAGGTTCAAGGTTTTGTTATTAATCTATAAGGCCCTTCACGGTCTGGGCCCCTCGTACCTCAGGGACTGCCTTGCCCTCCACGCCCCAGAGCGGCTCTTCAGTCCACCGGGGGTGCCTTCCTGGAGGTCCCCCGTGTTAGGCGGGGGGCCACAATGGAGAGGGCATTATCGGTGGGCGCGCCGCGCCTTTGGAACTCCCTTCTGGAGGAAGCTCGTCTGGCCCCAAGCCTGTTAACATTCCGTCAAATTTGCAAAACCTGGCTGTTCGCCCAGGCCTTGTGGGAGGGTGGGGTAGGGTTGTTTTTTTTTATCCCCCTCCACCTTTATTTTTTGTATTAATTAATTTATATGTTCCTTTTGCCCTGTTTTAATTGCTGCAATTTTCTGAATATTTTAAAATGTTTTATACTGGTTTTTTTGGGGGGGGGATTTTTTGTTTTTTTTAGAGTGTTAGCCGCCCTGAGCTGTTTCAGGAGGGGCGGGGTAAAAATAAGATAAAATAAATAAACAAACACACAAAGCGGAAATAATTAACCACACGGTAACCAATTTGCCCCAACAACGATTGGTTAACTAGCAGCATCCATTTAATACTCAGTGGTTTAACCTGGAGGTGGAGACCCTCGGGTCCGAGGGGTCAAATGTAACCCTCAGCTATTGCTTATTTTGCCCCTTTCCAGTTCTTCAATCTGACCCCCAGATCCAGTTCCTACCGCTGAAAGACTGAGTTTTGCACAGTAAGGGATCAAAAATGAGGGCGTGCAGACGAGGATAGCGGAAGGATCCATGCCATGTGTTCATGATATGGGCCTTCCTCTTCCTGAGTGCACTGCATATATATACCCCAAACTTCTCTGCAGCCCTCTGAGCTCGTACTTATTTCCTAAGTGGCCTCTGGAAGGGAAAAGGTGACCCACCCCTGTTTTGTTTTTGTTTTTAAACCAATAAACTGTTTTATCTCTTTGCATCACCTTTTCCCTTCCAGAGGCCACGTTGGACATTAGTATGAGCTCCAAGGGCTGCAGAGACATTGGCAAAGTCCCCATGATATCTTTCCTGACAAGCTGGTAAAATATGGGCTAGATGATACTACTGTTAGTTGGATTTAAAGCTGGTTACCTTACCCAAAGTGTGCTCATCAATGACTCCCTATCAATCTGGAGGGAGGTATTGAGTGGGGTGCTTCAGAGCTCGGTCCTGGGCCCTGTACTACTCAACATCTTTATTGAATGAAGGAGTAGAGGGAAGCTTATCAAATCTGCAGATGACACAAAGCTGGGAGGGATAGCTAACACCTTAGAAGACAGAAACAAAATTCAAAATGATCTTGACAGGATGGAAAGCTGGGCCAAAACTAACAAAATGAAATTCAACAGAGATAAATGTAAAGTGCTGCAATTAGGTAAGAAAAATCAAACGCACAAGTATAGGATGGGTGATACCTGGTTTAGCAGCAGTACATGTGAAACAAATCTTGGGCTTGTAGTTGATCACAAACTGAATGTGAGTGAGCAATGTGATGCAGCTGCTAAAAAAGCTAATGCAATTTTAGGCTGCATTAACAGAAGCATAGCGTCCAGGTCACGAGAAGTAATAGTTCCACTCTATTCTGTGCTGGTCGGACCTCATCTGGAGTACTGTGTTCAGTTCTGGGCACCACATTTTAAGAAGGACATTAGTAGGGAAGGGTACACTACTTATCAAACGTGATCATTATCAGTTCGACAGGTCATGTAACCAGAAGCCCCACCCTCCCTGCCTGTCCCCTGGACCAGAAGTCCCACCTTTGAATGCAAGTGACATGGTAGGTGCAAGTGACGTGGTAGGAGGAAGTGACGTAGAAGTGGCTAATGCTTCTGGGTCAGGGTGCCGGGAACCAAAGGTTCCCACCACCCCTGAACCTGGAAAGTCCTTACGCTTGACTTTGGGGGCTCTACTTGTGGCTCAGGGTGGCTGGAACCAAAGTTTCCAGCCCCCACCCCCCCAAACCCACAAGGTTCTTTCAAGAGGGTCATGTAACCCCTCTATGAACTCAGAGTGAGATGGACCACTAGGAACAGGGTTACAATGGTGAAAATTCCCTGATGCTCTGTGGAAGTCTTTAGGCGCCCTGTAACCATGGGCAGAGTCTGATTGCTTCTGCGAGGGTTGCACAAGAAGGAGCTATGAATTACCTCCGTGGATCAAGCTATATGGCTCATTTTAAGCTCAGAAGCCACATGGAGTGTGCAAGAAGTTTTTATACAGCAGAGAACCCAGAGACAGGAGAGGAGCCCATGTAAATGGAGGAGACCACCACGAAAGAGCCTGAGATGGCCATGGATAGCCCTGCAAAGGCCCCAGAAGACCCTCTGGTGAGTTGGGGCTGAGGACAAGGGATCGTCCGGGAGGAAAACAGACACAGGACCTGAGCTGCGTTTTTTACTTTTTGTTTCCGGTAAACTGACTTTCTAAATGCTTCTGAAAAACCTGAGTTTGAGGACTCCTGTGAGGACAGTGTATCGTGCCTTTCCTGCTTTTGCCCATGCTCGAGAGGAGGAGACCATCTAGACATGGAAAAAAGAACAATAAAAATTTTGTTTTAAATGGTGTCATTTGAGTATCATTTCTGTTTTTAACTAATGTTGCTAGTACTAAGGCAGGCCACGAGGCACTGTTAGAAAGCATTTATTACTCCCCTGGAGAGGCTGGATGTTTTGGAGGGTTGATGAACCCCCCTTTTTCAGGCTGCTAAAAACCTTGTCAAAGAAAAGAAACCTTGTACTAAGGTAAAACCTTGTGGTGATTTCATGCCTTTCAGATCAGGGCACCTACACTCTGCACAAACCAGCACCCAAGCCTTTTAAAAGAAACAAAATGCTCCTATCCAGGGTGAATGCAAAATGGCAGGCTGATTTGGGGGACATGGAAGTGTTCTCTAAGCATAATGGGGGCATCAAGTACATTTTAACGATCATAGATATCCTGTCTAAATACGACTGTGCCTTTAAGGCTTTTGCAGCCATTTTCAGGGAAGGGAGGGTACCCTGAAAATTACAAACTGATCAGGGGAAAGAATTTTTAAATAAGACACTCCATATTTTTCTCAGGCAGCATGGGTGCAACACTTTGTGACCAACAACCATGTCAAGGCGGTGGAGCGTTTTATCAGAACCTTAAAAACAAAGATGTGGGGGTATTTCACATCTTGCAACATTTTTCAATATATGGGTGTGCTGGCTCAGCTCATAAAGAGCTACCACAGATCCATACGCACCAGGCCTGTAAATGTGAACTCCACAAATGCTCTGAGGGTGTGGAAAACGCTTTACAGGAACAACCTGGGGCTAAGAAAGGATGCAACCTCTTTCAGAAAAGGAGACCACATGAAGATCTCCAAGTTTGAAGACAAGTTTGATATGAGCAAACATTTACAGGGGAAATATTCATAGTGGATACAATTGTCAGAACCTTCTATGATATCCTTAAGAGCTTAAAAAATGAACCCTAAACAGGACAAAATTTACAGGATTGAGAAAGTGATAGCTGTCAAGGGTAAGGGGTGAAACAAGCAGTATCTGGTAAAGTGGCTAGGTTGGCCTTCTAAATTTAACAGCTGGGTAAATGCTTCAGAGGTAACTGATGCATAATCATGACTGACTTTTACATCACCCTGCCCAGCAATGCCTGCAAAAATGTTTTTCCACAGAACACTAGTTCTGCTTTTACCATACAATTAGTTAAGCCTCTGGACTTCCCCGGGCCCTGGGAAGTGGGGTTGTCTGAAATACAATGCTGTCACAGTTGGGACACTGTTGTTACACCTTCGCCCTTTGAAATCACCACCACCAACAGAAAATGGACCTACCTTCTACCCCATGGTTATAATTCAGGCATTCACAACCTAGTGAATAATATTAACGAAATCACACACACACACACACACACACACACCGTCCTGAGTCACCCAAAATGTCATTGCGCTATGACTTCATGGGGAGAAAAGTCAGCCTTGAAACTCAAGAGTATCACAAGTTTTCCTCTGACTGTCAGCTTCCTATATTTTGGGACTGGTCCCTGGTCATTCCATACAGAATTTTCCCTACCCCACTGCCATTATTGGGGGCTTCAACTCTTTGTACCTATACACTGATATTGTCGAGCATCAGATCGTGGGCGAGTTTATGTCCCGTTACTGTGATGTGTACCTGTCCGTGGAGACTTCAACGACTTTGTGACCATCACCTACGACAAGCCTCACTACGTGGCTGTGAGTAAGCATCACATCGACACTGTCACTATTGAAAGAAAGACAGATCAGAACAAATACGTCTCATTTTTTTTTGGCAAGGTGGTTGTGAAACTACATCTGTGGCCCCGGAGAGTGCTAGGTTTTTAGGATGGTCATTCTGAAAAATTATGGAGACCCTATTCTCTACACCAATTATTACAAAGCCAAGCTGGAAATGTCCTCCCGGGGTTTCACAGGGCCCCTGTGATGCATGGGGCTGGCACTGGGGGGATATTTCACAGTCTCTTTTAAAAAGCCGTTCCTCTTTTAAGAAGGGGTTTTAAGTTGATTAAACCCCATGCCAAAACAACCACTCAGAATATAGCCAAAGACATGGTGGGTCGCATCTCATGAGCAGTTCTGGAGATAAGCAGGAAGGCTCTGGGTTTATATATATACACAGAGAAGAGGGGTTAAGAGAGAGGCACCACAAGCGCGTCGGGTGGGATCTCATTGAACCCATAAAAGGAAGACTCTGCAGAGGTGACCCCGCCAGAAGCAGATGAAATCTGTGCGAAAGATGAGACATTCTAGTGTGAGCAAGGGTGATATCTTTGAATCAGCATCACCTTTATTCACTGTGGATCTGAGGAATGCATGCACCAAATCTGAACTAGATCTGTTTCAACTACACAAACCAGAATCGAAAAGAGCATGCACATCGAGGTCCCCCCTCTCCTGACTGTGGGAGAGACAGCCCCTCTAGATTTTTTCATAGCTGGAAATGGAATGGACTATTTGGATCTAAACAATGCACTTCTTTACCTCACCTGTAAGATTGTCAAGGATGACGATGCCAATATCGATACAGACACCGAGGTGGCCTTTGTGAACTATCAGGTGGCCTCCATATTCAGTCAACTGGATGTCACGCTGGGGGATTGTCTTATTAGCCAGAGCAACAACTGCTACCCGTACAAGGGCGTTGATAGAATCTGTGATCAGTTACAGTCGAGATGCCCTCTCTGCAGTTTTCTGCAGGCTTGTTTTACAAAGACACATCTAGAAAGCATGAAGCAACAGATTTGGTAGTGGGTAATTATGGGCTTATAAAAAGGGCTAATCTAATCAGAGCAGAAATGTTGAGCTGCTGGGGCCCCTCCAGAGCGACCTGCTTTTTTCAGGAAAAACTTTTATTGAACACCATGGATGTTAAAATCAAACTGACCCAAAGCAAAGAATCTTTGTGCCTCATGAGCAATGAGCCAGCCAGATGGTACAAGCTGCAGCTTCTAAACACCTCCCTTTTTGTGAAAAAAGTGTGTGTGGCACCAGGAGTTCGCCTAAGACACAGTGAGGCCGTGCTGACCTCCAATGCTAAATACCGAGTGAACCGGGTGGGGATAAGAACATAAGTGCCATACTGGGTCAGACCAATGGTCCATCTAGTCCAGCATCCTGTCTCCGACAGTGACCAATCATGGTGGCTTGGGAGAAGCACCCAACAGGTCACAATGGAGGATCCCATTCCATGTTGTCTTCCCCCAGCTCCCGCCATGTTCCCTGATTCAGTATGGCTAATAGCTGCTAATGGATCTATCTTCCAGAAACTTGTCCAAACCTCTTTTACACTCCGCTATAGTACTGGCCCTTACCACAGCCTCTGGCAGTAGATTCCACGTGCCAATTATATGCTGAGTAAAAACATATTTTCTCTTCTTTGTTTTAAACTTGCCACCCATGAGTTTCATGGAGTGTCCCCTAGTTCTAGTACTAGCTGAGAGGGTAAATAACTGCTCCTTGTTTATTAGTTCCACACCACTCATGATTTTACAAACCTCTATCATATCTCCTCTCAGTCGTCTCTTCTCCAA
>QEPC01009472.1:17825050-17910174 GCA_003113815.1 Sphenodon punctatus | reverse complement strand
GGAGTAGACAACACGTTCAAGCAGCTTGGAAGCAAAAGGAAGGAGTGAGACAGGACGATAGCTAGAAGGGTCAGAGGGGTCAAGAGTGGACTTTTTGAGAATAGGAGAGACTGTGGCATGTTTGAAGGCAGAAGGGAAAGAGCCAGTAGAGAGGGAGAGGTTGATGATGTGCAGGAAGGAAGGGGAGACAGTGGGAGTAATGGAGGTGAGGAGGCGGGAAGGAATGGGATCAAGGGGGCAAGTGGAAGGGTTGGAGGAGGACAGCAGAGAGGAAATTTCCTTAAGGGAGGCATGGGAGAAGGAGGACCTTCTATGGTTCTTCTGGCAGGTGCGTTCGATCTGTGAGATGGGGACAGATGGTGTGTTTCTGTCCTGCTCACTGGTCCCCAGGCAGGTGTTGAGGTGATTGGGGTTCAGAGGGCCCTTGGCCTTGGCTTGACACTGATAAATGCGAGGTCAGAGGCTAATAAGTCAACTGTGGTCTGGGAGTTGATCCTGGACCAGGTGACCGACCTCACATGTGTCATGGAGACCTGGCTGGACACTGAATCAGGGCCTATATTGTCTGAGCTTGTTCCAGCTGGGTACTCTGTGCAGCATCAGCCGTGGCTGGAGGGATGGGGGGGCAGTGTAGCCATTATTTTTAAGGATGCTTGGTCTGTGAGGAGATTTCCTGTGCGACCTATAATGGGTATAGAGGGTCTCCATCTGGGGTTGGATTTGGCCAGAGATAGAGTGGTAATACTACTGATACACCATGCAGCCACCTGTATAGCAGCCTCCCTGCACGCACTGACCGAGCTGGTGTCGGAGGTGGTTTTGCGGTCCCCCAGGACGATAGTTCTGAGGGACTTCAATATCCACGCTGACACCAGTCGTGGAGGGGTGGAACGTGATTTCATTGCTGCCATGGCAACCATGGACCTATCTCAGAGTAGTGGGCCCCACACATGTTGGAGGACATACCCTGGAAATGATATTTTGCACAGGCCTGTAGGCGGGGAATCCGTTGGTGGGGGAGGTGTCAACAGTGCCCTTGTCATGGACGGATCATTATCTCCTCGGGCGGATATCCTGGCACATGTTAGCCCCCGGGAGGGTGTGGAACCAGTTAGGTTGGTTCACCCCAAAAGCTTATGGAACCTGGAAGCTTCCAGATAGCTCTAGGGGATGTTTCCTCTGACCTTGATGATGACTCACTCGATGACCTCGTGTCTAGGTGGAATATCAGGCCGGCGGAGGCCATCGACTGTGTGGCTCCCAGGCGTCCGGTCCCAAATTGCTGACAATGCAGCTCCCTGTGGTATACCAGGGAGTTGCGGTGGATGAAGCAGGAAGGGCGGCGGTTAGAACGATGGTGGCATCATTCACGTACTGAAGTTGACCGGTTGCAGCGTAGAGTTTGGTTACGTACCTATGCCTTTGCGGTGAGGACAGAAAAGAAGGTTTTCTTTGCTGCCCACATTGTGTCTGCTAAGTCCCACCTGGCTGAGCTGTTCTGGGTGGTATGGGGCCTGGTCAGCCTGGCCTCCCTCCGCCTGGGCATAGAACCATTAACTGCTCGCTGTGATCTGTTGTGGACTTTTTTGCGGATAAAATTGCTCAAATTCACCACAGTTTTGATGCGACTTTTTTTTGCAGAGAACGGGGCAGAGGCAGTAAAAGCCCCTTCTTGTCCTGTTTTATGGGATCAGTTTTGGGCGGTGTCAACCTCCGATGCGGGGGATGTTCTTAGAACTGTTCGAGCCACCTATTGTGATCTAGACCCATGCCCATCCTGGCTGGTTAAAGGTATCCAGGGAGACACTGGGGATGCTGCTGGCGGGGATAGTCAACGTCTCCCTTGGGGAGGGCAGGGTGCTGGACTGTCTCAAGGAGACGGTGGTGCGGCCCCTGCTCAAGAAACCATCTTTGGACATTGATGCCCTTGCCAGATATCGGCCAGTCTCTAACCTTCCCTTTTTAAGGAAGGTTATTGAACGGGTGGTGGCTTGGCAGCTTCAGGGGCATTTGGACCGGGTTAACTTTCTTGATCCCTTGCAGTCGGCTTATGGCATGGAGACTGTGATTGTGGCCTTGGCCAATGACCTCTCCCCTGAGTTGGACCAGGGTCGTTCAACCCTGTTTATTCTGTTAGATCTCTCGACTGCATTTGATACCGTTGATCATGAGCTGTTGGTGACTCGGCTGCGGCACCGGGCAGGCATTGGCGAAACTGTTCTTGAATGATTCTGCTCTTTCCTGGCCGGGAGAACCCAGCGTGTGGTGCTGGGGGAGTTTTCATTTCCCCCCCCCCCAGGGCCTCACATGTAAGGATGTGTGAACACCGGGGGGGAGGGTCGGTGTTCGGCCCATTTGGGGTTCGTCTCCTCCCGAAATCGTTCAGGTTCCGAACCTGTTCAGTTTCACTAAAGTCATTTGGGGGGGCTGGGGGAACCTGGTTTTCCCTCCCCCCTCCAGGCTGCGTGGGTGGAAGGGGTGTTGGGGCTCATCCCCCCCCCCGCCTGGTATTTTTAAATTTATTTTTATTTTTTAAACACCCCACCCCAGGGATTGACCTACCTGGTGGTGCCAGGGCTCTGGCCTTGGGTCCGGCAGCAGCAGTAGTGGTGGTGGGTCCAGCTCCGGCAGTGCTCCGGAGTGCTTCAGGCCTTTTCTAGGCCTTCCGGGAACTGAAGGAGGGCTTCCGTCCCCTCCCTCAGTTCCCGAGTGACTGGATCCTCAAGGAGAGACTGACTCAGAGACTTGTAGCTCTAGTGGTCAACACTCACCCCCCACACTCTCCCAGGAGAACACTGGCTGGCTATTTATGTGATGGAGAAGAACCAGGCAGAATTTTTTGACTCTTACGGACACCCTCCTGACAGTACCATGTTTCCTACAAGTATCCACAGGTTTTTGAAGAACAGCAGTAGGATTGTTTTTCACCGCAAACAATTACAAGACGCAAGCTCTATGGCTTGTGGTTATCACTGTGGTGTCTGGTTTTTTTACAACCCTGGTGCAAAGGTTTATCCTTTGAACAAATTTTAGAAATGTATTTTGATAATTTTGCAGAAAATGATCGAATTGTCATGCAATTTGTAAAAAATAAACAAGTTCTCTCTCAGGCATGTCCGTGACTGTGCTGGGCATGTTTCAACAAGTCCAGATCTGTGTCTCTTGCAGTGAATTTCATAGCCATGTTTCTCAATAAAACGCCCCCTTGTGGGGGTTTCAAAAACTAACAGATTGTTGTACCCTTTTTAATGAGGAGTTAAAAAGTAATAGACAGGACAGAGTCATTATTTTTAAAAATAAAAATTAGCAGTTTATTTAAAAGTATAAATACAGTAGACATTATTTTAAAGAGATTTTTTACATTTTGATCTAGTTCAACATACCATACAATCTTGTTCTAGAAGGGGTTAAGGGAGAACTTGTCTGACTGGGTTTAAGGGGGGGTCATGGTGGATGATTTGATGAAGTCCAGCTGCTCCCGGCTAGAGGCATTTCTTATCAGAGATGAAGGAACATTGGCTTCAGCCATGGCCTTTACAAAAGTGTCCCAGCCTGCAAAGGGTTTTCTAAGGGCATGCTGTTGGGTAGATGTGCCCACCAGATCTAACATATTGGCACCCCTGACTGGGGCGCCATGGTATAAAAAAGTACCCTGGTCATCCCAGGCAGGTTAAGGACTAGAACACATTGATTTATCCAGCAGAATTTCTGCATTGATCTGATTCTGCTTACTTATTCCTCTCAAGACATCCTGAATGATGGGGTCTGACCCCAGGGAGCTTTTGGGGCAGGGGAGAGGGGGTGCTTCATCTGAAGGGGGGATCTGCAAAGTGAGTTTTCCTTTTTCTGCATCCCCCTACTTCACAAAATTTACTTATTTTTGAAGTACAGAAGCATGCTGGTTAGCTTTCTCATAGTCCCCCAAGTCAGTTCTTTGTAAAATTATTTTTGTTTCTGCATCCAGCGAGCAGGCCCCACTGACTCTAATGGTCTCCTGCTCAGGAAGAGAGCTGGGTCTCATTTGCTCTATCTGGCGTGCAGGCATGAGATACATTTTCTCTGTGTATTCCGTTATTGTCTTGTTAGTAGCCCAGTAATAAGAGGTATGGCGATACGGAGCAAGAGGCCAAGAAACTCTCGTTTCTGCTTCAGCAACTAGGGATGAGCGAATGCGGTTCGGAAGTTCGGAGTTCGGACCAAACTCGGTCTGTTCGGTTGACCGAACCAAACTTCTGAACCGAACTCAAATTTCAAACTGAACCGAATTTCCGAACTCCGTTCTGTTCGCCCATCCCTAGTAGCAACACACACCGAAAAACCTGGTTTTGAATGGCCGAACTTGGTTCGGAAGTTCGGAATTCAACCGAACTCGGTTTGTTCGGTCGACTGAACCAAACTTTCGAACCGAACTCGAATTTCCAACCGAACTGAACCGAACCGAATTTCCGAACTCGAATTTCAAACTGAACCAAACCGAATTTCTGAACTCCGTTCTGTTCGCCCATCCCTATCAGCAACGGTCTCTTTCTTTGAAGAGAGATATTTTTTTATTAGGAAGGCTTTTTATAGCCTTTCGCTCTCTCTTCAGCACCCTTAGTTGCTGCGGGCTGAGGGGGAGGTTCCCCTTTAAAACATAAAGAACAATTTCAGAGATGGCAATCGTCCGATCATCAGAAGCAGCACAAAGAATAGCTTTTTGCTGCCCTACGGGAACCTTGACAAACAGCTTCAGAAGAGGCAAGTTTCTCTGTACCTGAGGCGACATGCTGACCCCTCCCCACAGAGGTCCACCAAAATTGGCAAGGCAGAGGTAAAAATTATTGTCTTATTCTTTTATGCCCTGCAAATGATTTTTTCAGAATATAGATGACCAGCAAATCAGGTGGGAAGAGCCTTGTTCTTAATATGTACTCCTCTGAGATAGAGGGGTTTTAATCCATCATCAAATAGCTGTATGGATTTTGGGTGGCATCCTCATAGGCTTCTAGGGAAAACTAGGTTTTGCTGGGGTACACCTGGTGGGTTAGAATGGCGACCTGTAACTTATCCCTGGTTGTTGTTTTTTAAAGAGGGCCCGGTATTTAGCATTTAAGTGAATGGTCCGGGTCTTTTTACCCCTGCAGAAGAGGTTCTGCACTATGTACAAAATGGACAAATTACCATGATGCACATACTTTGTGAAGGCTCTTCCTATCGCATCAGCTTCAGAAGCAGACAACATGAGATAATTCAGTATGACCCAGCTCATTTTATTAACAGGGAATAAACCATCATCAGTTAGACTTTCAGGCAAACGCTCTAAAAACTTGAAAAAGGGATATTTACAAAGTACCAAACCAAATAAAAAAATTGATTTTATTTAATTTCACAAATATCACCTAAACATTCAGCACAGGAGAATTTAGTCTCTTGCAGCCCCCTCCAACCTAGGGCTTGAATGGAGCTGGGTGCATTTAAAAAGGAAGTCACACCAGATTCGAGAGCTAAAACGGAGGCTGGAGGGGAGCCTGTACCTGCTATAGGGGAAAGACCCTGTATCTCATTCCCTGAGCCAGCCAGTCCCCCCTGAACTAGGGTTGGATTGGATCCCAAGCCCTAGATCCCATTCCCTGACCCTATGAGCCTTCCTCCCTACAGCCTGGGGTGCTAAGTGACAGCTGGCAACTCGTACAGAGAGAGCAAGGGTCCCAATCCCACTCCAGGCACCTCTGGACCAGCCATTCCTTTGGAGCAGATAATGGTTTCTGAAGGCAGAAGCAAAGCTATCTGTTCCCCAGTCACATAAGCCCAGCCTCTCAAATCCTTCCTTGCGCCCCCTGCCAAGCATTCATTAAAATGAATGTCCCCTTCTCTAGGAACAGACAGTGGGAAAGTCCAGTCTCATGGGTGATCTCATTTCCCAGTCAGCCCCCCCTTCCTCTCCTGAATGGCGCCTTCTTCCATGATTTCCTCAGGGGCCAGTGCTGCTGGCTTCTCTGAGGCCTTGGGGGGTGGGGGTCGCTGTTGGGTGGGGTTCTGCTCTGCTCGAGGCTGGTTCTCTAGCAGAGCCTCTGGCTGCTCAGACCACAGCTTGTAATGGGGCTCACTGAAGAAACGCTTGGATTGGCCACAAGCAAGGCACCGCACCACCGTCCAGCGCTGTACACGCCGCTTTCTCTGGCGCACAGTGGAGCTAACGCCAGGGACGAGGAGGGAGGAGCAGAACTTGCAGATGGTTCTCTTCACCGATGGGTCCTGCCTCAGGATGAGCCGGCGGCTGATGCTGCGCTGGGTGTGGCAGTAGAACCGGGCCAGCTCCTGGTTCTCAGGATTCTGGGCAAGAACACAATGAGCTGCCTGGTAGAGGAATCTGAGCCTCTGGAAAGCTTCTTTGTCCTTTACCTGAGTCGACATGGTGGAAAATCCTTGCCCGCCACCTTACAAAGTATTGCTTTATACAAAGGCTGTCACCAGCTACAACACCATACTACATTTTCAGGCATAGAGAAAAGCAGTTGCTTGCTATGTTTTAGCAGGTTTTTTATAAAGTAAATTTTCCCTGACCCGCTTGGCCCAGCGATCGGGATAGTGCCTCAGTTCCCCTTTTAGCACCAACTAGACAACAATTAGTTCCTGATTTGACTAATGTGATGCTGCGTGTTCTCCAGCAAATTTGTTACCAGAGTTGGTAATAACTCATTCAAAAGCCTCATTATTTCTTTAAGTCTCTGACATTGTGTACTGCTTATGTGAAAAAGTGGTTGTGCGCTGTTTGTGCAAAACTGTGCGTGGAGCTAACCTCCCTATGCCCTTCTGATTGGCAGGGGTTGATCCTAGAAGTTATTTTACTTACACACACGCCTCTCATAAAATATTTGTAATCCCAGGGGTGGTAGCAAAGAAAGACAGCACTGTCTTGCTGCTTCCTTTAGACTGGGTTCAGATTTCTCAATCTCTAACCCTTATGTGGCCCTGGCTTAGCGCCCACAAGACCAAATGCCAGTCTGTTAATAGACAGGACTCACTGCACTTTTGAGCTGTTACCCTTTTTAGCTTCAATTCTATGTGGAACACACACATTCATATACACACAGGGATATCACCTCTTCAGGCAATTTCCACCTCACTTGGGCTTCTGCCTGGAAGTATTACTACTCCTTTTGAATGAGTACTTTAAGCAAGCTGTAACATTACAGGATCTTTGTCTTACTCCTCCCACCAAGGTCCCAAGATACTCTTCCTGCCTCCAGTTAGGACTCATCATCAGGGTTGCAAGTGGAAGTCACCCACAGATTCCCCTTCTGATCAACAAGCCAATCACGCCCACCTGAGCGGGACTCCTAAAGGCCCCATGTCCCCAAATGGAACTCATCCAAGAGTTTCACCAGCCTCTATAGGTGGAACTCATAAAGGGCAGAGCCTAAATGGAACCTGCTCGAAGGAGTCGCTCAGGCTGGCAACCGGAAGCATCCCACCAAGGTGGAACTCACCCGCAGGAAACCTGAGGTAAACCGTCTCAGAGCTATGCTACCACTCCCAACCCGCAGAGCTACTGCAACACCACTCCGAATAAGATTCTGATCTCCCTTATAGAGAACAGCAGTGTTTCTTACCCATCCGCTGTGAGTAGTTTGCCATCTACTTTGCAGACAGGATCGCTTTGATCCAGAGCAACTTTGGCACTGGTAGTAAAGGAGTAGAGGTGATGGGGGCGCCGTCTGGTCCATCTTTGTGGGATGAGTTTCGGGAAGTGATGTCAGCCAATGCTGTGGAGATCCTAGGGTTGGTTAGGGCCACCAGCTGTGAATTAGATCCTTGCCTGTCGTGGATGGTGAAAGCTTCCAGGGAGATACTGGGGCCGGTGCTGGCGGAGGTTGTCAATGCGTCCCTTTGGCAGGGGTGTTTGCCCCCCAGTCTCAAGGAGGCCGTGATGTGCCCCCTGTTGAAGAAGTCATCCTTGGATGTGGACGCACTTGCCAGTTACCGACCCATCTCTAACCTTCCCTTTTTAGGGAAAGTTATTGAATGGGCGGTGGCTTTGCAGCTCCAGGCTCACTTAGATAGCATCGGTTTTTTTGACCCATGTCAATCTAGGTTTCAGCCTGACCATGGTACGGAGACGGTGTTGGTGGCCTTGGGTGGACGATCTCCACCGGGAGATGGATGTAGGACATTTGACACTACTGGTCCTGCTAGATCTCTTGGCCACGTTTGATACAGTGGACCATGGGCTGCTGTTGAGATGGTTGCATGATCTGGGGGATCTGGATGGGACCACCCTTGGTTGGTTCCAGTTATTCCTCTTGGGGAGACCCAGCGGGTTGTCCTGGGAACAGAAACATCTAGCCCCCGGGCCCTGGACTGTGAAGTTTCACAAGGTTCAATCCTGTCTCCTTTACTGTTTAATATATATATGCAGCCCCTGGGGGAGGTCGTAAGAGGGTTTTGTGTGTGTTGCCACCAATATGCTGATGACACCCAGCTTTACCTCTATTTTTCAGCTGACCCAGGCCCTGCTGTCTCCATGCTATCTCAGTGTTTGGAGGCCGTGGCGAGTTAGTTATGGCAGAGCAGACTGAAGCTTAATCCCAATAAGACATAGGTGATCGTGGTAGGCCGGGTGGGGGAGGTGTTGCCCCCTTTTGTGGAGGGGGTGTGCCCCTCGGTGGCCCAGCAGGTTTGGAGTCTGGGAGTGTTATTGGATGCGGGTCTCCATCTAGATCAGCAGGTGGATATGGTGGCAAAGGTGGCATTTCGCCAGATGTATCTAGCGTGCACTGCGGGGGCTGCGCCCGTACGTCTCCAGACCCGACCTGGCCACTTTGATTCATGTCTTCATCACCTCGAAGCTGGACTACTGTAACACACTCTACATGGGGCTTCCCCTGATGCTGACCCGGAGGTTGAAGCTAGTGCAGAATGTGGTGGCCCATCTCTTAACCGGGACAGACCGATGAGAGCATATAACACCGGTGCTCCATGCACTGCACTGGCTGCCTGTGACATGCTGAGCCAGATTCAAGGTTTTGACTTTGATCTATAAGGACCTATATGGTCTTGGACCTGGAAACCTCAGGGACTGCCTCGCCCTCTACGACTCAGGACGGACCCTCCGGTCCACATGAGGCACCCTCCTGGAGGTCCCCCGCATAAAACGGGGGACTACAATGGAGAGGGCGTTCTCAGTGGCTGGGCCCTGGCTATGGAACTCCCTCCCAGAGGAAGCATGGCTGGCCCCGAGTCTGTTGGCTTTCTGTCGGGCCTGTAAGACACGGCTGTTCTCCCAGGCCTTCAGAGGCGGGGAGGGGAGGGTGGGATAAATTTGTGTTGGGGTGTTTTAAATGGGTTTTAATGATGGTATTGTAGATTTTAATGTATTGTTTTATATTGTGTTGGAAGCTGCCCCGAGTTGCCGGAAGCATGGGGGCGGCATATAAATACAATAAAATAAATAAAAATAAATCCAGAGGGGAAGAGGGCTGGTCCTGGGGCGATGCTGGAGAGGCAAAGGAGAGAGGTTTCCTTGAGTTCGCTGAGATGGATGAGGGAAAAGACCACAAAACTCACTGCATAAGCTAGTGGATTCAAACTCTAACCCAAAGACAAACTGGTTTCTCGTGCCTTTATATACAGTTCTTGTGGGTAAGGCTAACAAATGGTAGCTGACTGTGGGAGGGCTCAAAGTCCATGGGTGTTTAGCCACTGACTTCAATGGGGGAGTTGCATCCCTTGCATTTCAGCTCCATACAAAGTCAATGGGAGTTTACCCATTTACTTCAGTGGGTGCTGAGTCACGCCCATTGTCTAGTTAATCAAAAGATCCCTGATCATGTTCACCCCTTGATAAGATCCAATCAAGGCACTTGTTTGAAGACAGTGGCCACACCCGGCCTGCTCAAGGATTGTACCAGCTCCTCACACCTCCCAAATCAAACCACATGTCTGCTTTTAAGCTGCCTGAGAAACTATTGCAGGTTTTAAAAAATAATAATCTTGTAGCCTAGACACATGAATAGATTTCAAAATGTGCTTTAATTTAGAGAATCTTGTAATAGAAAACAATTTTACTGGCTATGGTACACTAGGATTTTCTCACGCTGATCTCTTTTTTTAAAAAAGGATTTAAAGTGTCTCTTTTTTTAAACATAGACTGTACAAAATCTAAGAGGCCTTGATTATGAGGACTAACCAAACTGTCCAAACTTTGCTTGGGGTTTTGATAATTTTCTATTTTGCAAAAGAGAAGCACTGCCAGACCCAGTGTTTTCTTTTCTTTGCTCTTTGTATTTGTCTAGAATTGAAATGAGGCCTGTACACAACCATGCACTAGGGATGTTCAGAAAATGAGGTCTGTACACAACCATGCACTAGGGATTTTCAGAAAATAGCGGTGCCAGGCTACTGCAAATCAGTTTCCTTACACAAAGCATAACTTCACCCCCCTCCCCATTTAAGTTTTTTTTTTTTTTTTTTTAAACCCATGTGCTTTAGGTTGCATAAAAGGTAATGCTTTTCTCTCCTACTATACCTATTTCCAAGTAAAAAAAATTAAAGCATTTTGTATTTTATTAGTTCTTTCTGGGTTTCTAAAAAAAGGATAGGGTTTCTGTGGAAAAATTGCAACATTCCTGCATAGTTGTCTCCCTCTTCCCTTGTTATCCCCAACTCCACCCAACTCTTTCCTGGAGAAAGGCATACTTGTCAAACTGGTTTTACCAGCTCCCAACTGAATAAAATAAGTATAGTTTTCATGATCAATTGACTAAGATGTCTCTTCACATTTTTAAGGCTAAAAATATTGTAATACAAGAAAACACACCTGGTCATGTTGTATGGTAGCATTTCCTCACACATGCCTATTTTTTAAAAAAAAATATTTATAATGGCACCTTTTAATCATAGTCTGCACAACTTCTAATACACGTTTATCCCCTGGTTTAATGATGCCTTCCAACACATTTTCAGAATCAGCAATTGTATCTACTTTACAAAAAAATAGGGATGGGCGAACGCGGTTTGGAAGTTCGGAGTTCGGACCAAACTTGGTCTGTTCGGTCGACCAAACCGAACTTCCGAACCACACTCAAATTTCGAACCGAACCGAATTTCCGAACTCTGTTCTGTTCACCCATCCCTAGTGGCAACACACAAAAAAAAAACTGGTTTTGAATGGCCGAACTTGGTTCGGAAGTTCGGAATTCGACCAAACTTGGTCTGTTTGGTCGACTGAACCAAACTGCCGAACCAAACTCGAATTTCAAACCGAGCTGAATTTACGAACTCGAATTTCAAACCAAACCGAACCGAATTTACGAACTCCGTTCTGTTCGCCCATCCCTACAGAAAAGCAAGAGGATCAGATTAAAAGTGTGCTGCGTGATACATAAGCACTTCATATCATACCCCAGCATAATCTGAATGTGAAAGACTCCTTGTAAGCAAAGGTGATCACATATGAATTTGTTTCCTATTCCTGTCTTTAGAATCCCAGGTCCCACACATGTGATGTAACTGTGACGGGTCATCTGTTTCACAGGCTTGACAATCAGAAAACAGCTTTTCCTTCTGGCAGTGGTTTAAAATTCCATAGACCGATGCCCTCACTATCGATCTCATGATGCTTCTTCGTTTCAAAGGCTGGACATAGTCTGTTTCATTCAGCTCCAGTCCCACCTGTCTCAATATCCTTGTCCTCTGAACTTGAAATGTACTGTTTTCTGTATAACCGTCTCGCTACACCGGGCGGGCTAGTAAACTCCGTAGGCCGCACAGGAGTGGTATCAGCAAGGAAATCCATTTTAGTTTTCCCTGTAAGTTGAAGCGAAGAGCTCTCTGCTCTGTAGAGTGCTCAGAAAACGGTGTTCCCGCTCAGAAAATGGCCCCTCTTTCATAGCCCCTGTGGCAGGTCTGTGGGGGCCTGAAAACCTTTCTGATAGGTTGGGGGTGGTGAGACCAAGGGTTTGAGACCTCACATGACTCACTTCTACCATTTCAGCCTACACCCCCACTTTCACACAATAGGTCCAGATCTCAGCAACGGAAGGGGATAGGCTGGCAAAACCTTCACCAGTTGGTTCAGATCGCTCTCCTTGTTTGACCCCTCGCATTACCCCTCTTCTGCAAGTCAGCGTACATTGGAAACGGCAACTCATTGGTCACATTTTCTCCAACACTGGGTGGGTTGGGATGATGAAACCTTCGCCATCTCAGTCAACTGAGTTGTTTGAGGGGTCAGATGACTCATACAGGACTGTGTGGGGTCAGGGAGGGGGGAGCCTTTGACTCCCCTCACCCTGACCCACAAGCGGATCCTCCAATCACATGTAAGGACCTTTTCGGGTCAGGGAGGGGGCTGGAACCTTCAGTTCCACCTCCTGCCCTGATCTGGAAGCATTACCCGCTTCTATGTAACTTCTGCCTAACACGTCCCTTCCGCTGGACGGTGGGACTTCTGTCCCAGAGAACAGGTTGGGAGGGTGGGATGTCCGGTGATGTAGCACCCCACGTGACCTGTCAAACTGAAAATCAGTTTGATGAGTAGTGTACCCTTCTCTGCTGATACTGACAAATTGGAATGGGTTCAGAGGAGAATGACAAAAATGGTCAGGGGTCTGGAAATGAAGTTGTATGAGGAACAGTTGAAGGTGCTGGGTATGTTTATCCCCGAGAAGAGAAGACCAAAGGGGAGACCTGATAGCCGTCTTCAAATATCTGAAGGTCTGTCACATGGAAGATGGAGCAGACCTGTTCTCTGTTGCGTCTGAGGGTAAGACTAGAACCAGTGGGCTCAAATGACAAGAAAGCAGATTTTGGCTAAACATTAGGGAGAACTTCCTAACGGTAAGCGCTGTTTGACAGTGGAACAGATGCTGCCTAGGGCGGTGGCGGGCTCACGTTCGCTGGAGGTTTTCAAACAGAGGCTGGACGGCCATCCATCAGGGATGCTGTAGCTGTGGATTTCCTGCGTCAAGAAGGGGGTTGGACTAGATGGCCTCTGATGTTCCTTCTAACTCTATGATTCTATGATCATTTTCATTGTTAAACGTTTTCCCATTTTACCAGCCATTCCACGGTTACCAGCTTGTTTCATTTGCCCATAATTCCTGTCTGGTTTACCCCCCCTGACCCAGCTTTCCTGTTCAAGTCACTTTCCCAGAGGAGACCCCATTCAGTTCTGCCGGATGCAGCTTTGCTATTGGCCCATAAGTAAAACAGAAATGAGAGACTGCAGGGGGAAAAAAATGTTAAAACAGTTACACAGCAACAGTAAAACAGCATTAATATCTTGAGTAACCAACTGGCTATCCAGAATTTTGATTAATAACCATGGTTATAGAGTGGCGAGATATGCACATTTTAGAGGACACTCAGTTCACTGTCTTGGAGGGCAAGTCCAACCATTGTATTTCTCCTAACCATCCTCTAGAATTTGCATATCTGGCCACCCTACATGGTTATAGACTTGACTCTCTGTTCCCGCTCTAGCCGTGAGCAGCAGTAGCCCTTTCATGCACAGGGCACTTCACACTCGTGCACACCCTCAGTAGGTCTTCCATCCAGCACCACTGACGCACACCCCACATTGCCACATCTGTTGTCATTAGCTCGCTCGAGGTAGGATTCATGTTGTAGCAGCATCCAGGAACCAAAAGGGCAAGTGTTGTATTGGGACTTGGGCACCCTATTTCATGCTGATCCTTTCAAAACACCAACCGTACACTGTTCAGAGTTCTTCTGAGATGGCCAAACACATGATGCTCTTTGATGACTCTCTTTGTCTCTTGTCTAACGTTTTCTCTCAGGAAAGCAGGTTCTCCCATCCAGGCTACATGCAGGAGTGGGATCATGTTGGATGTTTTAGTACCAGGTGAATCGTGTTTTGCAAATTAACTTCTGCTACCTGGTCCTTACAAGGTGCTGGATAAAATTCCACTCCTTTTGCAGCCTACCTTTTCTTGAAAATCTGTCAAATTTTGGGATTCAATTTTGCTTCCCACCATTCTCCTTTATCTCACAGTCAGTCCAATCCTTTTTCAAATAGGGAATACCATGTCAAAGGAAATATGGTGGTCCTTCATATTCCGGAACCCATCTAAGCTAAGGACACAGGTGTGCAGGCAGGTGCAAAGAGTTGTCGGCTTAAAACTTTCTCTACCTGACTTCCCAACTCTGTTGTTTTCTGTTGCTTTCATCTTCCTCACCTCATCTTTTCACTTCTAGTCTGAACTCTTCCTCTGGTAATCATCCCCCTGACCATGTTTGCCATCACACTGAATTAAAGTTGGATATTTAGTTCCAGAAATAAATATCCATGTGTGTTTTATTCATTACAGTTACCAAATTTGTCAGTTTACTTCATTTTTGGACTTCATTTGCTTCATTATTCAGGACGTTGATAATTGCTATTTCATTAGCTTTCCCCTGCATTCTCCACACAGATGGACCAATCAAATAAAAGGGGGGGGGGGGGAGGATAGTCAGATAATCCCATCCAATACAAGAGGTACCAAATAATGGAGAGCAAAGTTGATAAAATAAATGTAGTGACTGAAGTATCTAATAAAGAAGTAAGCAAATTACTTAAGTAAACAAAGCACCAAATAACAACCTCGCACAGAATGAACAAAGTTTTGAAAATGAAGAGTATCAAACCTGACCTCCGAATTCACTCTGCGCTTCTTTATTCAAGTAGACAAAATCTGACACATTCAAAGTTTTCTTCAAATATTTGTTTTTGGGCCACTTTCTACCTCTGCCCCCCTCCATTCCTCAACTATTCCCCTTTCTCTGGGTTCGCAACACCTCTGAGAATGTCCTAGGTTGGCTGAGGTGCTTACATTTAATTACTTTCTTAGTGTGGCAAGGTTCTTTGTGGCAATCTAGACCAGAGCAGATCTAGATGAGTCTTGACTTGAGTTGTGTACACGTGGGAATTTCTTCACGTGCCTTTCCCCCCCTCCCAGGTTCATGAATCTCTTCTTCTTTTGGGGATGTAAGGTGGGGTTTATTTCTCATGATGGGAGTCTATGTGCTGTTAGTTCTCAAGTCAAGAGAAACAGAGTTATTGAAGTCCAGGAAGAGCCTCATCCTGGCCATTTCTGAGCATTCACAGCTCGTGCTAATATTGATGGAAGTTGAGGCAACTGATCACCTTGCCATAATGATGCGGCTAAGACTGGAGGCGCAGGTGTCCGTTGCATGGTGGAGAAACGAGTGAGCGGGTTGCTCCTTGTATTTTATAAAACCTTGCTTTCTATAAGTGCTTAATACTTGTACAAAAAGAGAAAGCATTATGTCTAAAAGAACTCTTAAGAGAGCGGGTAGAGGATTCATTTGCGATGCTCTCAAGCTAACAGCATGCTCGGCTCATATTATTTTTCCTCCTTAGCCTTTGAAACAGAACAATGGCCTGGAGCCGTCTCGGCAGATGGACAATGTGCATGCCTTAGCCACTTAATAGCCATTAGCCTAATTTCACGTATTGGAGCCAAATTAAATAGTAAGTAAGAGGCTATGAAAAGCTGGTTTGGAGACACTGTTACTGCCTTTCTCTTGATAACCTTCTCATAAACAGATGCTCCCTCTCTACCCTATTAACCTTGTCAGAATGAGGGGAGGAGGGTGCTTGTATATTTAAACAAGGCTTTTGGATTTGGGGAGGGGGCTGACATTGCATTAGCCATGGAGACCAACAGAGATGGTTCTGTTCCCAAGCAACATCTATCACTGCCTCCCCCCTGCTTCAGTTCACTGTCTTGGAGAGCAAGTCCAACCCTCAGCCACATCTAGGTCATTTTAAAGTTCTAAATTATTCATCTTTATCTGCAGCCCCATCTGTACCTGCTGAGAGCTACTTGACCACCCAGAGCGGGTTTCATGGTGGTGTTTCCAAATCTGGCATTTATGGAGACAGGTTGAGCAAAGTCCACAACACACACAAAAACAGCAGATCATCCCCAGCAGCCCCAAAATTTGGGTTTGTCAAATGCAGCCTGACAAGCTGATCAAGGTGAAACTTCTTTCCTTTGCCGTTTGGAGAGAGGAGTGCTATGAGCACTCGAGAGACTACGAGTCAGAGTCCCAAATATTGAGGACTCTCTATAGCCTTGGAACAATCCCTCCACATAGTTGCCCCGGAGTTTGACCATATCTGAAATGGGGATAGTCAATGCCATAGCTGTCTTAATTGACAGTACTTTGTAGTAATTGATGCTTGCAAAACAGATTTCTGAAGTTTAATGATATAAATTGTTAATATTTACATTATTAACCTCTTTGCTGTCTTATTAGACCCATGGATAGCAACTAGGTTACTATATTCCTACATGGTACAAATAAATGGGGCTGTGCTCTACAGCAGGGATGGATGGCATTTCCACTCTTGCAGGCCATTTTGAAAATTAGTACAAACTCCCCCAGTCCAGATTGGAGTTAGCAGCAAGGGTGTTTAATTGGGGTGGGGGGAGGATCCATATTGATGATCAATGACAAGAATCCATTCTCAGTCCTTGCTTTCATCTCTGCACCCTTCTCCCAAGCTCACTTTTTCAGTGACTGGAGGGTAGGGCAAGGCTGGCCTTACCACAGGGTGAACTGGGGCAGCCACCCTGGGCTCCGTGCATTGTGGCCCCTGATTTTACCAGGGCATGATAAGGGGGCCCCACTCTTTCTCAGTGGGTCCCAAACACGACCATCTCTAGGGCCTCATAGAGAGGACCCCAAGGGGAAAGTACAAGGAGGTGGGGTCACTATGGGCCCTGCATTTTATCTTTGCCCTTGGTCCCGTACATTCTAAGGCTAGCCTTATGGTATGAACTGGACTGGTTCATGGGCCAGATTCAGAGATTGGAAAAAGGCCACATAAAAAAACATCCACAGGCCGTATTTGGCCCACGGACTGGCGGTTCCCCAATCCCTCTCTACAGGAACCCTGTTCTATAGAATTATGTGACAACTGTGATCGCTGCTTTCTGTGTCGAAAGTAGGGTTGCCAGATGTTCCCTAACTCAAGGGAATGTTCCCTGTTTGAGAAAATAAGTTCTGCTTGTATTTAATAAAATAGCTTTCTTGACACCATCTCGTCTGAATCATCACTGAACTGATCCAAAAGAACAAACAATTTTAAGACACAAGGGGCCTCCAGGATATGCCTGGAAATTATGTCCTATGCATACCTCTCAAGTGTCCTGGATTTTTCAGGACACCCCTGCTTTAAAATCCCTGATTGGTCCTATTGATGACTTGCAAATTGCTGTATTTCACACCTCCCTTCCTAGAGAGTCTGCAGCAGTTTTCCATGACTGCCAGATGGATGACAAAAAGAGGTTGTTAACTCAGGGGTGTCCTGGACAATCCAGGACACTTGAGAGGTATGCCTAGGACATAATTTCCAGACATATCCTGGAGGCCCCTTGTGTCTTAAAATTATTTGTTCTTTTGGATCAGTTCAGTGATGATTCAGACGAGATGGTGTCAAGAAAGCTATTTTATTAAATACAAGCATAAAAGGTAAAAGAAACGGTCTCACATCCCTTTCTGCAAGCCAGGGAACCCCAACAACGGCTGTGAGATGTTCCCTGAGCAGGCCCCAGGTTCTGCCACTCCCTTCAGCACCTCTGCGAAGTGGCCAGCAGTGAAGTTCAAATGTAGGTTTCCAGTTTCTCTGTCTTTTTTAGTATTCTAACTTCACAAACCTACTATACAAATACTGCGCAGGTGCTAACAATTAATCATTGCAGATGTGCCTTCCTCTGGCCTGAATGATTTAATTCCCAATTAAGAAACCTTTCTCTTAGTATTAGGCTCGGCTACTGATAAGGAGCTTCTCACAATATTACAGTTCTAGCCGGCCTTGTCATTCTACACAACAATTATTATGGGATGGAATACAACATAAGCTGCCCAAAAGGCATGCATACAGCTCATGACAAACAATATGGATTCAAAAGCAAGAGCAGGCCGAATAAGCCATATAAGGGTTCCTAACTGGCTCCTCCGGTGTACATAGGTCTTCCACTCTTTCACTACACCTTGCTTTTTATTTTCCATTGTATTTCAACATGTTACAGAGGACAGATTCGCTCTTTGCTCTCCTCTAGACTTAATTTTTGTTCCTTCTTTTCCTCTTTCTTTTCTTTTTTCTAACTATAAAATATGGGCTGAAAGTAGGAGATGTCTCTCTGTGTATAGAAAACATAACCGGGTCAGTTGTAAAAGAGACAGACCAGCTTTGAGGTTTGGTTCTTGAGCAACATTTACCCAAGAAGTTTTGACCTGACAGATGCACTGTAATGATTTCTCAGAAAGTCACTTCTCAGAAAACGACGTCTCAGAAAGAGAATGTGAAATTTCCCCCAATGATGAAGGAGATAGGTCACTTGCATGTTCTGTAGTGAAAACCCACTCAAAGTTTAATTTTCCAAAAATCATCTTATAAATAGGTCGGTAGAACAGCTGAATTGGAGCTATCCTTCTGAGTCCACAGAGATTGTCTGTGGATTTGGAGCAGTTTAGAGTTCCACCGTGGCTCCCCATGCACTGTTCTGACTTCGGAAAACCACAAGCATGGTGGCATTTGTCACAATGCCTATGCACAATGGTGGGGAGCTTTGGGTAGTGCACAAAATGGTACTGGCCTGGGACCCAATCCAAATCTCCAATGGAATAGGGACTGGATTGTGGGTTCTGAGAGAGACTGCTTTTGATGGGTAAAGAATCATTATGGATATCCATTTTGGCCCTAGTCTTCACATAACAGAAACAATGTTCCTCTTCCAGCAAGGTTTTACAATCAGCCTTACAGGCTCAAATTCTCTTTAGCTGGGGCTGAATTGGCTAAGGGCAGGGGAATGGAGGACATTAGCCTCTTCTGTGGCCACTCATTCTGCTACAAGAATTCTGGCTCGGCTGCTGTCTACAAGTAACGCCTAGTAACAAAGAATGTGGATACTAGTTTACTTTCCCTATTTAGACTCCTTGGTGTTCAAGGAATGGTTTCTCCAGCCTTGGAAACCTTTGCAAACAGACCCCTTTTATTGGGCAGTCATAAAGCAGTAATTTAGGACTGAGGGCAGCTGTTTTCGGAACAGCTTCTTTGATAGGGCCTCTGACATTTTATTTATTTTTTAGCATCGTGGAGACAGCAAACAGAAGAACCCTTTGCAGAACAATGGCTACAGAGCTATGTACTGCACCAGACAATATAAACAGCACTGGTTGGGACAGTTTGACTTTCCAGACTAAGAAGATATTATAGTGTGAGGCGTGTGTATGGTGGAGGAAGGGGGTTGTGAAATGGAATGTAAGAAGGTCAAGGAATAAGAAAAAATCAAGCTTTGATCCTTCTTCTCAGTGTTCCCACCTGAAAGGTCAGTCCCCTCCAGTCACCCTGCTTGGAGCCCAACTTTTACAAAAGTCCTTCTTTAATGATTACACCTTTTGTTGACTTCCTTGGAACAACTGTATTTCCACCATCACAGTGCCCCCTAGTGCTACAATGGGGCGTTGGCTTATTACTGACTCAGATGGAGGAGGTGTCTATTGGATTGTGCTTCTCCCTGCAGCAGCTGGAATTTCCTTGGTAGTCACCCATCCTTCCTAATCGTACAGATGGACGTGGTTAAAATGCCTCCAATAATGGAGAAATTGGAGTCCCATTCCAACAGCCCTAGATGTATAGAACTGCTGAGTAGCAATGATGGGGGGGGGGAGATTTGATAGTGATCAATGGGTGACATGACATGGAACATTTAGAGAAAGCTTCATGTAGTCATGTTAATTTACTGCACATTCACACTGTGATCAATAACAGTGCTTTTGCACAGTGGGTGTCTTCACATGGACAGCACCCACACCTCTGCCCTGCCTCACCCCAGGGTGGGCTGTGTCCATTTAAAGGCGGCCTGCCAGATGTGCATGCAGAGCAGCAGAGACAGGGCGGGCAGGCTGTCCCTGCTCTGGGGCAGCCCAGGAGCACCGGCAGCAGAATGGGCAGCCCAATCCTGGGCAGACAGACAACAGCCCCATGGAGTTTCGGGTGGCAGACCAGAGTGTCCGGCGATACACCCACAACTCTATGGTCTGAGGGTTTTTCACCTTCCCCTGTAGCATGGGTATGGCTCACCTGTTTGAGACATCTGGATCCTCTTTTTCTAAAATCATTTCCTGTTATTTCAGACATCGGGGTGCTCTGGTTGGTCCCAGTCTCTATTTGTAGCTACTGGTGGGATTTCTCTGTGTCGATGGTTGTGGTGTGGCAGACCCTGCAGTGGTGCAAGGCATCTGGACTAGATGACCCTTCCATCCTTGTGACTCTGTGTGTGAGAGGGAGGGGGGCTCCATGAGGGCAGACCGTGCACCATGGCAGCTTCCGGGTCCATTTAAAACGGACCCAGGTGGGGCTGCAAACGGGCAGATGCAGGGGTGCCCCCTGGATTTTCTCCAGGGTTGAGCACCCCCGCATCCTTGTGAAAGCACCCAGTGTGCTAAAGCAGGATTGGCCAAGAGGTAGATTGTGGTCCACTAGTAGATCATGAGCTAGTCTCCAGTAGATCGCAGTTATGAGGAGAGGGACCAAACCTTGGAGATCATCTCTGGGGAGGACAGGGGTTGGGAGAGCTCCTCCAGTGTAACAGGGAAAGCCTCTCTCTAATGGGAGTGTTCCTTTTACATTCCTGAGATGGGTTGCTGAGGTGCCTTAGAGCTGGGAGCCAGTGGGATTGGGTCCAGGCAGACTCTGTCTGAGGTTGGCGCTTGGATCAAGTGGACCATGGTGGGCACCATAAGTCTGGCCACCCCTGTGCTAGAGCCTTCCTTCAAGGCAGGGAATACCAAGTACTCTGCTTGTCTAACAAATTTGGCTTTCGCTAACCATGCAATCTGAGCCCTGTTCTGCAGTGTTGAAAATATGAGCTTTTGTGGGCGAATCTGACTCTGTTGTTGTTGTTCTTATTTAGTAAGCATCATATGGCGCCAGTAATGTACCTGGCATTTGACAGAAACATGGACCCTGCCCCAGCAGGCTTACAGTCTGAGAGATTGGGGGGGGGGGGGAAGAGACAAAGAGCGGGGGGAAACTGAGGAAGAGACAAGGATACGTACATGAACTGATGAGGTCTCAGGTGCACATGCTTGGCTTAGGTGCAAAAGCGTAGTTACTCATTTAATGTTACACAAGATACGATGATTCAGGATACGTCAGAAGGGGGTGTGGGGAATGAGGAGGCAGGGAAAGCTTGATGGAAGAGGTGGGTTTTGAGGAGGGATTTGGAGGGAGGAAGCTGAGTGATTGTGTTCAGGTAGGGAGTTCCAGGCATTGGGGGCTGCCATGGGAAAGGGGCAGATGCGTTTTCAGGAGCAGGGGAGCTTTGAGCAGGCGAGGGTGGTGGCAGAGGAGGGGCAGAGCTCCTGAACAGGAGCATAGTGGGAAATGACTCTGAGTGCTGAGAGACAGGGGGGAGCAAAGCCATGAAGAGCCTTACAGGTAAAATCCAGGAGTCTGTGAAGAATGTGTTCAGGAAGAGGGAGCCAGTGGAAAGAGGAGAGGAGGGGCAGTATGTGGTCAAAGCAGCAGGCAAGGTGGATGCCCTTGGCAGCAGAGTTATGAACAGAAATGTGAGGAGCAAGATGAGAGCGAGGAAGGCCAGTGAGAAGGAAGTTGCAATAGGTGACCAGGACATGGACAAGGGTTTTAGCAGTGAAAACAGTGAGGGAAGGATGGATCTTAGCAATGTTGTGCAGAGAGAAGCGACAGGATTCGGCAACAGAATCGATCTGAGGTTTAAAGGAGAATAACACTCTTCCCTGTCATTGCAGGGACGATTGTATGCTAAGTGAAAGCCCTGACTGGGCCTAAAATTTGGGCCCAAACCTACCTAACCCAAATCTGACTGCACCGTGATCTCATAAGTGGTGGGGCTACATCAGAAAACAGTGGTGCCCAGACAGTCCACTGATCCTCTGTGGCCATTGCCTGCTACAGAGTGTCATGATGTCCCAGGTTAGGTCATCAATAATACATCACAGCAAAGCTCTGTTCTAATTGAAGAGAGAGACTGAGGCTTTCTCTATTAGCTCTAACTGTGATCAGGTCCAGGGCCAGTCCCAGGCATGTGCCACATGAACGGCTGCACATGGCCCCGCCACCAGCTGGGGCCCCGCACTTGCCTGGCTGGGCAGCAGGCTGCAGCCAGCTTCTCCCCCAGAAAGTGATTCTTCCTCCCCTCCCTGGCGCCAGACCCCATCCCTCACCTGCTTCTGCCGTCTAGTAGCAGCAGCAGGGACACTGGATCGGACTGGGAGAGAAGGATGTTTACAAACAGCTCCTCCCCACGTGGCACCTGCTGATCAGAAGGTTGCTACCTTGTAAAGAAGGTTCTTCGAGATGGTCCCAACATTCTCATAATTGGGTTGTGCGCGCTCACCCTGTTCAAATAATAGACCACATGATAGTCTTGAGCTCCTCTGGTATAAAAAGAACGCCCTCCCCCCCCCCCGAATGACAGTTCCTTTCAACCCTTTCTAGAAATATAAGAAAAGAGTTCCATGCGGGGCTGGAAGGGTGGGTGTTGTGAGAATGTTCGGAGCCACTCAAAGAACCTTGTTTGCAAGGTAGCAACCTTCTGTTCTTCTTCGAGTGGCTCCTCACATGATATTTTTACATGGCTCCGTCAGGTGGGGAGTCCGTGGGCGCGCCAGTGCATGGATGGGGCATGCACACAGCTGCACACACATCCCCACTCACCCACCACTCATCCACATAGTAACCACCATTTCCCCCGGTTGCTCTGTGCGTGGGGATGAGTGGAGGGGTGAGTGGGGATGCATGTTAGGCGAGTGCGCACGCACCCCCACTCACCATGGGCGCGTGCACCACGTCATTCACATGGGATTCCCCTACCCATGAACACACAGAAATCTGTGTGTTTACGACTGGGAGGAGAGACCCGTGTAAAAAGGGCCACATTCTCACAACTGTCTTACTTATACTATCTTAGGTAGGAATTTAGGATGTAAAGCAATATCTATTCTGTCCTGGAAAATAAATCTGCAAATATGGTTCTGAGATTATTATGGCTGCTCTTTCACTAACTCTTCTCAATGAAGTTATTGCTAACAGGAATACTGTCTTTAAACCCGCACCCCATAACCAGTTCATTTGCGCCCCCATGTAATCAATTCACACTGCCCTGTGGGCACAAATTAAATGGTTATGGGTGGGGGCAGCGTGAATAGATTATATGGGGCGGGGGCAGAAATGAACTGGTTATATGTCTCTTTTCATGGCATAATGCGCTTAATAAGCTAGTTGCAGTTTGGGCGCCTTGTGTGTGTGTGATAGCAGCACCTCTGGACTGGTCACACCGCATGAGTGCACAAGGCACAGGCGGCACTGGCAGCAAGAAGCAACAGGCCCTGGAGGCCAGACTGGCTAAGCTCACCCCCTGGCCCCTCCTCCAGTAAGGCAGTGGACGCAGTCAGTCTCTCTGTGCCTGTGTCACTGCCCGCCCCTGCAGTGGAACCACTCCTGGGGAGTGGTGGTAGACACTTGGCTGGGGGGGGGGGGTAGCATTAGGAGGCCATGCTTCTCCATGGTTACTCAGAGAGGTGGAGAATGGGAATCCTTCCTGTCCAGAGGGAGTAAGTTTTATGTAAATGTTTACATTTGCATAATTCGGTGGTGCCTAATTATGCAAATTAGGCCCTGCACCAAGACTTCGCACATGGCCTCACAAACCCTGGGGCCGGCCCTGATCAGGTCTGACACAATGTATCCAATAGGCAGCAATTTTGCATTGATGAACAAATTAGAAGCAAGTGCCATGACAGCTCATTAAGTCCAAAACTTGAGGTAAGGGTTGAATTCAGATCAACAATAGGGTCTAGATTTGGCTCAGCATTTATATAGGGTCACATCTTAACTTGGAAGGTTTGTGACAGACCGACGCCTTGCCCACCCTGAATCATGCAGGATCCAGGGCCCAAGTCGCTCACTGGAAACGGGAATGGCTTATCGGTGTCCTTTTGTTTACAGTGCCTCCACCATTTGACTCTATATACAGGGTTACAATCTTCAGTCGTGGCCTATCAGGCTCTCCATGTTCCTCTATCCCAGAAGCCCTAGGAGTCCCAAGGTCAAGCTCCCATCTCTGGCCTTACTCAGTTGTTCATACAGCCAACCCTCTGGCTTTACCTCCTTAACCAGAGACCTGCTTACCTCACCTCAGCAGTCTCTCAAGCCCTTTTCCTAGGCTTAAAGCAGAGCCCTACCCTTCTGGCTCCTGCTCTGTCAGCAACCACTCTCCCACTGAGCTGCTGTCTCTGGGTTCTCCCAGAAATTACTCTCAGGACTGGCCTGAGCCATGGCAGGTGTAAGCTCATTTAGGTACTCTCCTCACTCAATTGCTGCATCTACTGCCTTACTCATGATGCCCCTGGCTCATGCTAACCCTCCCATAGGTCCAGCAAGCCCACCAAACTCTGTCCTGCTACATGGTTATCAGCAGGAACTTATGTTCATGGTGTTTTCTGCTGGAGAAAATGCAGGGAACATGGATTCTTAGAAACGCATTCCCGCTGGCAAGGCACTCAAACCCGACCTGTACTGCATTGGAGCCTGGTTCACAGGGGGGGGGGGGCCCCCCCCCCCCCCCCCCAATCTCCTGATCAAGTCGTNCCCCCCCCCCCCCCCCAATCTCCTGATCAAGTCGTTGGTAAAGCCAATTTGCTGTGCATTCAAAAGCGAAGCATAAGCAAGCATCGCGACTTTTGTCTGCATAATTTAGAGAGGTGGAAACATTTTCCATGCCAGGCAAGGCTGTAAATGCCAAGGGGCAGAGGGGGAAGTTGGTGTCTCCAGGATGTCTCCATGTCCCTGTCTGAGAGTCTCACATTGATTTCCCTTTGAATGGAAGTGCTACAGATGCACATTAGCCAGCATCAAGGCCTTTCCGGAGCCAATAAGAAGGGCAGAGGAGGCTTTGTTGCTAATTTTGACTCCTCTATTTGTGCAATTCACTAGGGCTGAGACGAGAGCAAGAATTTCCGTTCCACGGGAATACCAACCTTTCGGAAGCACTTGCGAGCATCCGTCGGTGCGTCAATCTCCAGGGATTCCGTGCTTCCGCCATTATCAATAACGATGTGTGTGATTATTATTTTTTTGTCATTCCCCATCATCTTTGTCACGTTTTGTCACCTTTTATCCATTTTTGGGACTTTGACATCAGTTTTACAGCACTTCCCTGGCACTTCCTAGCACTTCCCTGGCACTCTTGGTCTTCACCGCTCCTGGGGTGTGCACATGGGGCCTGAGATCGGCCCTGTAGCACCTCTGTTCAACTCATGAAAAATAACAGCAAATGACAAAAACAATGGGAAAGCTGGTAACTTTTCACATCACACGAATGAAGACAAATGACCTGTTTTTGACAGGAAAAAGCATTTACTGCAATTTATCGTTTCACGCCTTCAATTCTCTCCCTCTTCCTGTTCTGGTTTGAAGCTCTGGAACTGGCGTCATGGCTTAATTTATGTAAAAAAAAAAAAAAAAAAAAAAGACAAGGTGCTGGGGTTCAAGCCTGCCTTTGAAGTCCCACCTCTTGACCCTCAAAAAAATGGAGGGTATATTTAGCACAGCCAGTGCTGTTGCACTGTCAGGCCTCCTAATTCCACCAGCCCCTGCTTTTCCAATCTGTGCTTAGAGCCATGCTAAGTTTGATAGGGCTGGGGGCTGCTGCTGCTAATCACTTGTCCCCCCACCCTGAAAGAAGACACGTGACACTGATTTGTGGATTAAATAAGGCCGCACCAAACTTTATTAGCCTTGTCGGGGGGGAGGGGGCTATGCCCCTCCAGGTCCTGCCAAACCTAACTCTAACGTCTAACTTGGGTAGAGTAAACTAAAAGCGATCTGATGTCCCTCAGTACCACAACAATATTAACTATAGCTGCTGCAATGTCACACCTGCTGGGCCGCCCCCGGCCGGATCAGGAGGCCATTCCCACGTGACCCGATGAAGGAATTGAGGTGAGCCGGCGATGCCCCTGGACCGCCCCTGTCCTGGGGCCCTTCAACCGGCCCCCACCCCTTTCCTGGGTCCACCTCGATGCTGGCCGGTCAAGCTCTAGCATTCGGGTGTACCCCATCTCTTAAGGAGATGACCTGGCAGCAGACTATCCCTACCCCTAACTGTCTAACTCGCAGGACCCCTGCCACTAGAGATTGCCAGCGTTGCTTGGCTAATCTCGCCCCCCCACCCCCGACTCACCCAGCATAATACTCAATTTTTGCTGTATTGCTATGAGGTACAGCTCTAATCCTTCGTCTGACAGATGCACCCCATCCGGCCGGTAAAGCTCCGGCCGGGAATATTTAATCCCGGGGTGTCTGATTGTGTCGCCCCCCAAATCGGCCATTAATTTCTCCACCTCTTTGTTTATCTTCCTCCTTGCCTTATCCACTTTACTGGGGCGCACGGCATTCCTCCACCTAATTCTTTCGAGCATCTCAGACCACACAATCTTTGTACTGGGGAGAAGTCGACGTGCCTCCCAGAGGTCCCTTTTTATACAGGTGGCCAGATGTAAACCTGTTTCCACCGGGATGTTGTTCTCCCCCAGATGTACTACCAACACGTCTGGATGCGCCTCTTTCGCTAGGGCGTGGACAACCGGCAGGAATTGAGCCCACCTCATTCCGCTTCTTCCTTTCCACGCCACTTCAGCGAGATGTCCCAAGCCCAGCTGGGTTCCCCAATACGAGCGTCCAGCTCGCTTTCCGGCCCAGTAGACCATACTGTGGCCAACGATCACGACTCTCCGTCGTCGTGAAGGCAGTTCCCCTCCTATGAGAGACAAAATCCTATTATCGTACAATTCCAACTCCCTCCTCCCGTCGCCTCATGCTAGGTGATTACTCCAGATTCACTTTTCGCACATAAGTGCGAAATGCTCTGGACTTCCATCAGCCGATGGACTTAACCTGCTCCTCGGACAGACCTGCCGCTGCCGCGCTACTTGCTGCGCCTATTCTGAACGAGTGGGAACTAAATACCTGAGGCGGGAGGTTTCCCTTTTCCAGTGCTCTCCGTAACACTGCTGAAAATTGGAATCTCGTTACCCAGGCCCTGTTCTTATGTATGTACAGTTGACCTTGCCCTACAGGGCGAAGCTGCAAGTAATCTTCCAAAGCTACCACTGGGCACAGTTGATCGTCAACTAATCTTGCCAATCTCACTACTTGCCCTCTTCTGTACTTATCTGTCTTGGATCCCCTCAGCAAAACCTCCAGTCCTTGCACACCCACCTGGATGTCCTCTATGCTGACCACGACCCCTCCTTGATTCCTTGACGAATCAGCCGTAATTTCGCTTACCCGGAACGCTCCGAAAAAAGCCATTTTAAACAAGCTCTTAAAGGTTACACACTCGAAGGCCGAGAAACAGATCTCAGGAAGCTGATTGCAAATTTGCTGCAGTATCTTCGGGGTTATGGGCTGCCTAGCGTCGGGCCCCTGCGGGAATTCCCTTTGCCACCCCTCCAACATTTTCCTAACCAAAAAACCTTCGCTGGGGGATGTAAAACCTGCCAACTTATTATAAAAGGCTAGAGCCGCCAATTTTCCCGAAATTGTTCGGGGTGCTAGTCCACGCTTTTTTAGGCTAATTGCAAACTGTATTAATTGGGCCTCCGTAATAGGAAATTGGGCCGCCCAGCCTTTTTTCCCCCGGTAATTTTGGAATTCGCCCAGGGCTTGAGAATATGCAGCTCTAGTGCGGGGCGCCAGCGACCCTTGCACTGCCTGGAACATCTCTAGTATCCAATGTCCCAAATCGCTGGCGGAAGTTCCTCCGGATCCTGTCTGGCTTCCGGCGCCAAATGCCTGAACCGCTCCATCTGCTGGCGAGAGAGTGCGTCGGCAATCCCGTTGCTAATGCCCGGGACGTGCCTGGCCGTAAACAAAATGTTACTGCCCAGGCACTGCCGCACGAAGGCTCTCACCAGCCCCATAACCCTTGTGGAGCGGGATGACATTGAATTCAGTACGTGGACCACTGCTAGGTTATCGCACCAAAACAGAATTGTTTTGTTTGCGAATTCCCTCTCCCATACGTGGACTGCGACCACTATTGGGAACAGTTCCAGAAAGGTGAGGTCCCTGGTCACACCCTCCCTGGCCCATTGCATTGGCCATGGGGCAGCGCACCATCTGCCCGCCCAGTAAAGCCCGAAACCCAGAGAGCCGGCGGAGTCAGATTGTACCTGCATGCTTGCTTCTAACAACCACTTCTGCCTCCAAATACTAATACCATTAAACGAGTGGAGGAAGTGGCGCCATGTCTGAAGGTCTTCCTTCATCTCTGCTGTTATCCGGACATGGCAATGGCCCCTTAAATTGCTACCAACCTTCGCATATAGTCGTGACAAAAATGCTCGCCCAGGAGCAACCACCCTACAAGCGAAGTTGAGACTACCCAATAAGGACTGTAACTGCCTTACAGTTGCTTTTGGTTTTCTTAAGATACCATCTATGTCATCGCCTAAGGCAGCCAACTTATCCTGGGGCAGGCGTGACACCTGCTCATTGGTATCCAGCTCTATACCTAGAAAAGTCAAGACTGATGCCGGACCCACCGTTTTTTCCGGGGCCAATGGGACACCCAACTCGCTGGCTAAACTTTGAAACGCTTCCAGGGCTGATTCACAATCTCTTGTCCCCGGTGCACCCAAAAACATAAAATCATCGATATAGTGAATAATATATCGTGACCGCGACCTCTGGCGTACCAACCATTCCAGCAAGGAGCTAAAGCGCTCAAAGGCCGAACAAGAGATCGAGCACCCCATGGGCATCGCCTTGTCGTAATAAAACTGGCCTTTAAACTGGAATCCAAGAAGTTTAAAACTCCTGGGGTGAACCGGCAGGAGCCGAAATGCTGATTTTTATATCGCATTTTGCTAGGCGCGCCCCTTTCCCGCACTCCCTTGCCATCTCGATTGCCATGTCCAGAGAAGCGTATCGCACTGAGCAAAGCTCGTGCGGGATCGCGTCATTGACCGAGTATCCCTTAGGGTGGGACAGATGGTGAATGAGGCGGAACTCTCCTTGTTGTTTCTTGGGTACTAACCCCAGAGGGGATACGTGCAGATCGGGAAAAGGGGGCGAAGCGAAAGGGCCAGCTATGCATCCCTCCGCCCGCTCCTTTCGAAGTTTGGCGGCTACCAAATCCTCTTTCCCTTTTATTGATAGAAGGTTCCGTACCCTTGCCCTCGGATGTTTAAACTCCGAGGGGATCACAAAACCGTCTCGGAACCCAGATACCACATATTCCACCTCCCTTACAAGCGGGCACCCCCTCAGCGCCTGTGCCAGGGCCTCATGCTTGACTGGGGTTGGGGCCCTTGGCTCCTCCCTGCTGCTGGGGGCCCCGCGAACTCGGCCTATTCTGTTGTCTACCTCGAGGTGATGACCGAGGCCGACTGCACTGGGTCGCTGAATGTCCCCCCCCCACATTGGGAACAGGCGTGCCGAAACCGGCACGGGGAGCGGGCGCAACCCCCAGACTCGTTGAAATCCCAACAAGTCCCCCCTTTTTGGTTAACTTGGCGCCCTCCCGACCGAAAGGGTTCGTTCAGCGGGGCCACTCCCCCCCCCCTCACTAGGGTGTGACCACTATCTGTCCTGTGTGCTCCTGCTGTGCTGGACATACATACCAGCCACAGGTCCTGTGCGTACACATCCCACCTCAAACCTGGGGTTATAGCTGCCCTCTTTCGAAACCCTTCGTCGTAGCAGAGCCATGCCCCCGGGTTACCGGAGTCGTAGGCTCTGCGTATTATATCCTGATATTTGATAAGTTCGGCCGCCCGTTCAGGCGTTGCCTGGACCATCACTCCCAACAAAACAGAAAAGGAACGTGACCAGTTCGCCCAATTCCTATCTACCTTGGGGTGCTTGAACCGCTCCTTTTCTTTTTCCCTATCTGTAGTGCTGGGATCAAGCACTGGCTCAGTGTATAGCAGAGAGAACACGTCTACGTATTCTCCCCTCCAGATTTTATCACGGGTATGCTGGGCCAGGTGTGCTCCGATCAGTTCCCCTAGGGGCGCCCATGCCCCTGGCTCTGCCTGGGCCGCCACCGTTTGTGCAGCGCTGGTGTGCCCCCCTACACAACTCTCATTGGCCAGCCCCACTCCCCCCGTGTTCAGACTAGTTCTGCCCTCAACCCCAGGCGCTACTCCGGTGGCCCTTTGGGTCCCAGAGGGGTCAGGTTCAGGCCATGGTGCCCAAGCTCCCGTCCAACCCAGCCTTCTTGGCATCGCTGTGTTGGACTGAGCTGTTCGCTCACCCCCAACACCCCCTTTTCCCCCGCAATCGCAGGGGTTGCACTGCCAACACCTACCTGAATTTCCCCGACTGGTGCTGGCTCCTACATTCTCCCTCGTATCTGCTACCGGCCTCGCCCGCGATGCCCGTCCGCTTCCTTCTGCATCCTCTGATGCCTGCTCTTCGGCCCGGTCTCGCCCCCGCTGATCCTGCGTCGTCCCCGCTGGCTGGCGTCCTTCCGTCATCTCCGCCACCTTGCCTTCCAACGCAGCAACCCGGCCCATAAACTCGTTGTGGGTGCGCAGGACGACCTCCAGTTGATCCTCCCGTGCTCGCCGGCTCGACGGTTCATCATCCCGATCCCTGTTAGGTGACAACTGCCGCCTTCCCCCCCGCCGGGGCGGGGAGGAAGGCCTTGGTGGGGTCCACCCCCCTTGCCTCGCTGCGCCATCATGCCCACGGTCTCCGCCTGCCCCCGTATCCCCTGGGGCTTGGCCCCCTTGCGGGGTTACCTCCTCACCCCTGAAGCGGGCAGGCGGTTGCACTCTGCGTGTGCTGGCCCTGACCCCTGTACTCGGGCTCTCCCCTACTTCGAGGCCAGGGTCCGCCTGGCTCCTGTCTCTGCTCTCTCCATGCCCTCTTGCATCCACCCTTGGTGCCCCTTGATTTCCTTCAGCTTCAGCCACCGGGCCCAACCCCGTGGCATCCCCAGGACTCGGTGTGGCCCCCTCACGTGGGGCCAGCTCAGCCTGCTCCTGGCCTTGGCCGCCGCCTGCAGGAGGCTGAGCCAGGGCATTAAGGACCCCTTCGCACCCCGCCATCCGCGCTTGGAGGGCCTCCAGAACCTCCTCCACTCTCTTGGCCAAGGCCTTTTTTGCCGGGCCTTTGCCTTTTTTACTGCCTCCGTCCTTCATCTCGGTTGCCCTTTGGGGTCCCGCTCTACTCTCCCCACTCGGCACCCGTGCCTGCTCCCCAAATTTACTACTGTGTGCCCCTTCCAGGCACAGTGCTACCTTCGGGTTTCCCTCCTCCCAAGGGTTCTTTACCCTTTATACTGCTCCCCGCGATGGGAGGGGGGAATCACCCCGTGGCCTCCCTAGCCTAGGTTCCTACCCCACACGAGGGTTCCTTACCCTCGTTAATTTTCCAGATCAGGATTTTAGCGCAGGTTGGAAGTGGGGGGGGGGGAGTCTTCCAGAGCCCCCCGCACTGATGGGGGGGGGAAGAGGCGAGGCACTCACTGCCAAACTCCCTTGCTCACAATTGCAGCGACGCTGCTGTTGCACCCGCAGCCTCAACCGCCACAGCGCCTGAATCTCCTTCTCAGGCCGAGACACGCCTCGCCCCCAGCACGCTGCTTCACCGTCGGTGCCTGGGTGCGAATGCCTAAATCGCCCCCAGGCACAAGATGGCGGCCGCGAGCTCCCACTCTCACGAGAGCTCGCTTCGCGCTGCTTCTCTGCCCCGCCGTGCGCCTGCCCCCACACATTCCTTCTCTCAGCACAGGCGGGGGGGGGAACAACAACCGCCGCCCCCGAGCTGCTCCCCTTCGGGGAGAGCCGGTAAGGCGACGGGCATTGTTTGGCACTAGGGATGTGCCAACATGGTTCGGAGTTCGGCCCGAACTCGGCCTGTTTGGGCGACTGAACCAAACGCTCGAAATTCTGAACAGTTCGGAAAAGTTCAGATGAGTTCGGGGGTGGGAAAAACATGACTTTGGGCAGGAAAAATATGACTGGAAGGGGGAGGCAGCTGAGGAGCAGACTTCCTGGCACCAGGGGTGGACACTAGGGGTGGTTTCAGGGCCAAAAATACCGATACAAAAAAAAAAAATCGGTTTCGGTATCAATAGCGCTATTTTCGGATATTTGGCCAAGTTCGGCCAAACTGAACAGCTGAACCTGAACTCGGGTTCCGAATTGAACGTCCGAACATTCAAACGGCTCTCTGTTCACCCATCCCTATTTGGCACTGCTTATCATTCTTAATGCTATTGAGCTGAGGCTGGTGTTTTTGCATCCAGCTGTGGGTGAGGTCTGGCAGAGGAGCAACAGGGACAGGATGTGGAAGAGATGCTGGGTCTAGCAAGGCAGCCTTTCACAAATTAAGCCCTGACTGGTGGTTATTTGAAAGGGAAAAGCATATCTCCGAACATTTCAAGTGGCCAGAGGAACAAGCTCCTCCAATAAGCTCCACCCTATCTTGCATTTCAATGTGTACACACACACCCACCTCCCAAATTCCAAGTGCATAAAGAGGGATAGGAGTTCCCCCTGCTTCTCACTCCACTTTGTTTCTTGTCATTCCATCATTTCCCATTGATCTCTCAAGTGCTTTTCCTGAGACACACCCAATAAAGGAGCCAGGTGCCTGAGGCTTCAATGTGGGTCTTTTTATCTCTCTCCTAAAAAGGAGACTTTGACCCTTGAAAGTGGAACCGTGGGATTCAGCACCCAAAGGGATTTAGTCCCTTCTAAACAGAGACTGTAGGGCGGACTGGAAAAGAGGACTGTGGGAGTGAAAGAAGAAATATGTGCTGTAAGCAAAGTTTCTGTAGCTCAACCAGCTCCCTTTCTGTTTGTTTAATGTCCTGAAAGCCCCCTATTTAGTTAACCTGCTTATGCAAACAGATGCCTCTCAGTGGAAGGCGGGAAGATACATTAAAAAGGAAAAAAGTCAATTTGCCTTCTCTGTATTTGGGAGCCTTGGAGCTGCCTCTGCCTTGGCATGAGGCATTTCCATAGTGCACAGACTATGCAGACTAAATATTAGGATAGGCAATTAATTTTGCACTGAGGAGCTGGGCAGTTTCCTGCCCAATCCACTGATTCCATAAGGCTCCTTTTGGCCACCTAGCGCCAACCCTCCTGTCTGCTTAAAAGAAAAGCTTCCATGGCCCGAGGCAAACGATCAGGTAGGCGTGAAGTGCGTGGCTAGAGATGCAAAAATGGTGCAGAGGCAGAAGCCCAGCGCGATGCAAATGCCTGAACTGGATGCAGCTGTGACAACTGTGTACAGCAGCTATCCAGGAGATGCCAAACTAGGATGGAATGTATCTGGGCAAGGAAACCCAGATCCTCTCTCAGCTTTGGGCATTTTTTACACACACCTTAAAGTTCAGGATTTTTCAATCTTCTGGGTTGACAGGCTGCCATGGAAACCAAGTGACCACAGCTGCCTGGAGCAAAGCAGTTTACCAGGAGAACATTTTACACACACAAGTTCTGGGGGAAGTTCTATGCAGAAGTTCAAAGAGCTGGATGTTTAAGATATGGGTGTGTGATTTAGACACACAGAAAGTTCAGGATGTAACAGCAAACCTGCGGGAGAAATGTGTGTGTAAAAAATACCCATTGTCTGCTGCCTCCCATCTCTTGAGTGTTCTTCTCCCACAATGTTGTCCCATCCTCTAGCCCCCTCCCCAGTGTTCTGTCCTATCCCTCTGTGACCCCTAAGGCTTATCCTTTTTTTTTTTTAAACTGAAGCATAACATATTGGTTGGGGTGGGGAGTGACTATTTCTTCTGAAAGAAAGTTCGGAAATTCGGTTCGGTTTGAAAATCGAGTTTGGTTCGGTCGACCGAACTGTTTGAGTTCAGTTGAATTCTGAACTTCCGAACCAAGTTTGTACATTCAAAACCAGGTTTTTTTGCCTTCTGAACTGGTTTGGATTCGACTGAACAGTTTGGTCAAATTCGCGTTCACTTCGAAAGTTCAGTTTGGTCGACCGAACTGTTCGAGTTCGGTCTGAATTCCGAATCGCATTCGCACATCCATAAAGTTTATTAAAACTTGCCTTATAGGGGAACAGGATTGATTCTTTTAATTTTCTTCTCTGCATTTCTGTGAAAATAATATACATGAAAAGAAAGGAGCCCATTTTTCTCTGGCAGGTCGAGGAGGGTTCCGTTTCTGTCCTTTTTACTTGTGTTCATCATCTCCAGCTGTTGTGCAGCTCATGTTTCCTAGCTGTTTGTCTGTGGGGGGTTTTTACATCACCAAGTTTGATTACCGGTTTGAAGCATTTGGTGGGGTGGTTTTTCCAAACTGGAAGAGTTTTGCTTTTGAGAAGGACTCATTTTGTAAATGGAAACATTTTAAGACTCCATATAAAAGTGGAAGATCAGACAATATAAAAGAGCCGGTGATTTTCACAGCTGAATGGAATGAAGATGCTTTTGAAATTTTCAAAAACTTTGAGTGAAAACAGAGATGACGCTAACTCCACTTTAACACTGTTTCAACATTTCTTATGCATGTTGCAGGGCTGTATTGGTGCCCTGTAGGCAGCCCTGCAACATGCATAAGAATTGAAATGTTAAAGTGGGGTTAAAGTGGCGTTAGCATCATGTCTGTTTTCACCCTTTGAGAGGCTTTCCACCTAGCTGTGTTAACCACTTCTCCATGTATCTCTATTTGCAAGCTATTTGCCAAGCTGTGGGGTTCCTTCTTATATGGACAGAGTCTTTGCATGGGAAAAAAAGTGAATTCCCCAACTTTTAGCAGTTAATTCTTAATATTTAAGCTTCTGTTCCCAGGGGCTGTGCCTCCTATCAACTTCAATGACTGAGGACTGCATCCATTGTTTAAAAACAGTAGCTCCCAAAATTTTGTCGGTGCAATGCCATTTTAAAATGGGGAACAATTACAGGCTTAAAATATGTAAAAAGCTGCCATTAGCAAAACAAAATTATGCCCAGTGCTGATCACTGAGAAGACGACTCGAGGAAATTGACTTAAATTAAAAGGGGGACAGATTTAGGCTAAATATTAGGAAGCGTTTTCTAACTCCAGGACAGTTAGGCAGTTGGGTAATTTCCCAAGGGAGGTTGTGGAGGGTCGGTCATTGGAGGCCATTAAAAATAGGTTAAACTGGACTAATGCAACACACTGTGCATGGGCTACCCTTGGTGACGGTCCAGAGGCTGCAGCTGCTGCAGAATACGGTGACCTGTCTCCTTTCGGAGCTGGGTTGTCATGAGCACGTTACACCAGTACTCCATTCTCGGCACTGGCTGCCTGTTGTCTTCCAGGACCGATTGGTGTTGATCTATAAAGCCCTAAATGGCCTGGGCCCCGCTTACCAGCGGGACTGCCTCATGCCTCAGGTCATGGTGCGGCCCCTGAGGTTGGCCAGGGACAACCAACTCGAAGTGTCCTGGGTTTCCCAAGTGGCAGCGATGGGGTGGGTGTTCTCAGTGGCTGCTCCTAAGCTGTGGAACTCCCTTCTGATGGAGGCCCACCTAGCCCCGGACTTCCCTTCTTTCTGAAGACAGTGTAAGACCTGGCTGTTCCGCCAGGCCTTTGTGGAGGGAGACAGGTAGGTAGGGTGGGTTAGGGTTGGGGGGGAGGGCTTGGTGTTTGGTTCCGCTCATTTAATGAGTTTATGCGTTTTAATAAGTTTTATAAGCTTTATAATTATGTATATGATTTCAATTGTTGAACTGTATTTTAAATTCTTGAAGTGTATTTTAAATGCGTTGTAAACCACTATGAGCTGCCTTTGTGAGCAGGAGGGAGCAGGCTACAAATGCATTTAAATAAATAATTAATTAATTAAATTAAATAAAAATATCTTGGGGTGGGCCATGGCTCACATGGTAGAACACAGGTCCCAAGTCAATCCCCAGCATCTCTGATTCAGGATCTCTGGTAGCACGCCTGGTTGAGGCTTCTGCTGGGGATCCTAGAGGGTCTCAGGTAGAACGACTGGGTGAGGCCTTTGCTGGAGAGCTGGATTTAAAAGCCTGCTGCCGTGTCAGGCTGTGACAATACTGGGCTAAGATGGACCATTGGTCCGACTCAGTTAGGCAGCTCCTTATCTCCTTAAATACAGTGGCTCCTGGGCAATGGCAGGAGATGAACTAGACAACCCCGGCCTGGGGGTCCTTCCAGCTTTATGATTCTATGACCCCAGCTACAGACGGCATGACTCACTTGGGGTCATAATAACCCCCAGGCTGGGAGCTTCTGGTTTAGAAAGTGCAGCTGGAACTCGGTCAGTGCCATTAATTCCTGACTAACTTGGACACTTGCATTCAAATCCCGACCTGCCGTACTATCTTTTTTTCCCTCCCCATTCCATTTCCAAGCCTTAAAGCTATTTTCTGAATGTACCTCAATTAAAGAATCTTTCTTTTGCTCATTGGGTCTATCAATGAAGCTGCATCCCTGCTCTCTAACCTCCGCTATCTTGGCAATGGCCTCTAGCTTACCCCTGTAGCAGAAATAGAGCTTTAGTGAAGAAGATTGCAGTGCTAGGATGGCTTGGCAGGGAGTTCCTTGTTGCAGGTCTCAGTTACAATGAAGGGGGTTATCATTGCCGTTCTCTCAGCCAACTGGGAATGTCCTGATCCGGAATGCTGGGAATGGAAGTGTAGGGAGCCGCAGGCTTCATGCTTGATTGCTTTCCTGATTGGTACTATAAAAAAAATGCATTAGAGAGACTGTGTGTGTGTTTGATTTAAAGAGTGCCTGGGTGCCGACACAATCTCTGTTTGTTTTCCTTCCTTTAGCAGAAAACGTGTAAAATTTTTATGAAGCATTAATGGATCGGAGATTTTTTCTCAAGCAGATTTTAGGAGGTGAGCATAACCCCCCCCCCCCACCTGCCCTCCCTCTCCGTGTGCATCTGACCCAATTTAGCACTTTTAAGAGGTGCAGGCTGTATGGCCTCTCGATGGAGGGGGGAAGGGGAGTTCGGAGGCTCTAGCCCGTCATTTCATCTGAAGGTAAATTAGATCAACTCTGGAGTAGAAGGGGGAATTAGCCGCTACAGAGAGGAAGTGCAAAATTTAGTAGACGCTGAAGTAGTATAGGCAAACAGGTGCAGATATTCAAACTGCTTTCCATAAATTAATCCTGACCTGGAGAACTCCCACAGCCCTTCTCCATTCATCGTGAAAAAACAATTAGAGTTTAACACGAAAACGATTGAGAAAGAAATTGCCTTGTGCTCTTGCTGGAATGGCTTCCACAATAATATACCACTGGTCATGTACTGGTAAGCAATGAATTGATGAATGGCAAATGAGTAATGGGCACAGATATTCTTATCCTCTCCCACAAGACACCATAGTCAATGCCATCACCCAGTAAAGGAGCCAGGTGGGTCTGATGCTTACAAGACATGGGATGGGAATTGGGAGAGTATGGGATTTCATCCCTGGCTCTTGTACTGATGTGCTGCATTAGCTGAGGGGGGTCGGTTCACATGTATGTGCCTCTCTTTCCCTATCTGTACAATGGGGATAATAACCCTCAAAGGGTTGGTATAAAAACGAGATGTCAATGTTAGGAGGTAGGTAAGGAAAGTGGTAGCTTACTGAAGTAGAAGATGGTGGCTGTGGACGTAGCATAGACAGAGTGGGAGAAAAGAGGAGTTTGCTGGATTGGTGTTGAAAGAGAACATGGTTCTTTTTACATAAAACACTGCCCCACATGGACACCCATCATCCATGCAGGGGAACATCCCGTGTGAACGTGTGTGTGGGGTGCGGGGTGACCCACGCACAGAGCAACTAGTGACAATGCAGATTGCTCCGTGAGTGAGGATGCATTGGGGTTGGGCGTGCACTCCTGAGCACCCATCCCCCTGCACCACCCCCACAACAGCACACCCATAAACCACTACCTCAGCCGCGGACCCTTTTAAAAGGGCTAATGTGTGGGAAGGGGGGGGGGGGGCTGAAAATGGTGAGAGCTGGAGAAGAGATTGTCCATTCCTCAAGCAGGTTTCCTCAGGGCAAGAACCCGGGTTCACTGCTGCGTTCCGCCCCCCCCCCCCCCCCCCCCCCCATTGCCACCCATGGGGAAAACACGGTGAATCCGGGTCCCTGCCTCAATGACTCAGGCTGTGAGGAGAATGGCAGCAGAGGTAGTGCTAGGAGAACAGAGGCTTCAGGTTTTGTTGGGTGTGAGGAGATGAAGACTTGTGGTGGCTGACAAATGAAAGCCCAAACCAGATGAAAATATGGTTTTGCTGAAACAGACATTTCCTCCGTGAAAAGATATATTTGAATACAATTTTCTTTCAGAAAAACAAAAATGTTTCCTTTGAGGGGTCCAATATGGAAATATACAATCTCTCTTAGCTGCTACAGCGCCTCATGGAAGTCAGCCATAAAGATGCATCCTGGGAGATGTAGTTACTGGAGCCTCTTGGAGAGGATGACGTGCTACAACAGTTTGGGGAAACCATAGATATCCTGTTGGCCCAAAGGAAAACACTTCGGTTTGGAATGAGAAACTAAGACCAAACCTTTCCGAACGTAAATGTTTAGTTCCCTGAAAAGTGCGCAGTATTTTTCATCTCCGTGTAATTAAGGTCAGTTTGATGGAATTGTGTGTTTGAAGCAGCTCCAGTCCCTCTTTTGGTAGCTACAGCCCGCATCAAGATCCTTAAGATTGTAGGGTTGGGCAAATGGACAAGCATTACCAAAATACCTCTGATAAAATTGTGGATAACATCAGGCTCCGTAGTGCTTAATGGGAAAGTATAAGTCTGTAGACCTTCCCTTTATTGCTGGGGGCGGACTGTCCTGCCGCCTGACAGCTTTGAATAATTGATGTTCCTTCAGACGAAGCTGAGTTTAGGTTTTGTGGTTCAGCAGGATCCTTTACTCTTGCTGACCTTACCCTTCAGAGGCACTCGGGCATTAGAGTAAGATCAATAATAGACTCCTAGAGCTAGTGTGTGCCACGTAGTGCTGGTGGGGGAGGGAGGAAGAGGGAGACAGTGTGAAGAGGGAAAAGAGAGGAAAAGTACCGCAGTAAGGGGAATGGAGACTGGGGAGGGAGGAGGTGAAATGAAGTACTACTTAAGGAAATGGTTCCCATACCTATTGCCTGTGTGGCCCCATTTTGAGACTTAAATATAATCCCATGACCCCAGACAGTGAGGAATATGCTAAGAACAGCGTATATAAATGGGGATCATGATCTCATCCACAGATAGTGTGTACGTAGTGTGACCCCATTGGGGTCCTGACCCCATCCTTTATGGATGTTTGGCTTTAATGTCATTTCCATCTGTCTATGGATCTGACCCTTAATGGCAAACTCTGATCAATGCACCTCTCTTATTCGCAGGGGTTTTCAGACCAAGGAATGGATGTGGCCTCATTGATGGAAAAAATCCTAATATAAAGAAACAGTTTTTAATTGTGTGTGTGTGTGTATGTTCGGGGATCAAGAGAGAGTTGCAGTGCACGCTGTCTGCTCAGCATTGGCTCGCAGGTTGGGTAGAGACAGGGTGAGTTTAGAATAGCAAGCGCTAGATTTTCCTTAATGAAATCATGCCATGATACTATTGTCGCTGCATTAATGTAATGCAATTATTTTGTTGTTATTAATTATAATGGTACAAATAATCCCTAACCACACCAGGCTGGCTATGGCAAGGTACAGAGCTGGAGAGTGTTACTGTAGGATACTTCAGCCTATTATATTAATATTTGATTTTGTTTTATGCATATTTGTTGCCTGTCGTGTGCCTGTCACTTAAGAGAATTAGTACAAGAAACCACCTCTGCCCAGAATAATTGACAAGCTAAGAATAGACCAATGTATGACAACTGCTTACTTCTGGCAGATAGTAGAGAACAGTATATCGGGCAAAAGGCACAGCAGTAGGCATTTAGCTTTCTCATTTTATTAAATGTAGTGACCTGTGGAACTCACTGGCACAGGATCTAGTGCTGAAGCTAAGAACTCTGCATGTTTTGAAAAAAATATTTCTAAGAGGATGGGGGGCGGGGGGAGGATTAGAAGAGTGTTGCACAACCCACCACAGCTCCTAAACCCCAAGCAGCCACATGCCCAGATAAATCAGCCTTTGTCCACACAGTCCGTGAGTATGTGGGAGTGAGGAAATCGAAGCTGCAGCCTGAGCCACAGCTGGGGCACTTCATAGAGGCCAGAAACATTGGAGAGGCAACAGCTACTGCTGCTGAGCCAGAGAGCACGGTCTGGTGTACCATGTGACATGACAGATGCCATGTGGTCTCAGATTAATGCTACCCTCGCCCTCATCCTCCTGGTTCCCTTCCCCCTTGGAGCAGTCAGTATGTTGGGAGCTACTCACTCTGTCTGTGCTGGGCTCACAGAAACCTGAAGTAGCAGCAGGGAACTTACCTAGGAGCGTTTTGGCATGTGGTCATGATAAAGGAAGTTTTGTGATGTTTGAGAGCCAGACCTGTAGTCCTCTGATTAGCGGAGGATGTCCACTAGGTTATGGAAGTCAAAGGAGATTGGAAAGAATGTGGTGCTGGACATGTCACCCTCTTGTGCACCACAGGTCAAAGAAACAGGCATGCCTTGAAACACACCAGCCCGGTAGGCTTGCATGGTTTGGGACTAGGGCTGAAACTTGATTTTTGCAATTCTCGCTTTTCTCAACGAGAATCCGGGCAATTGTTGGCTCGTTCTTGCAAATGAGAAAGAGCTGAAAATTGCCTGGATTCTCAACAAAGAAAGGGAGAATCTCGCAAACAGTCCTCCCCTATAAAAGTCCCAGAAAGGGCCTTTGCAAACCCTGGCTAGGTTTGCAAAAGGCCCTGTAGGCTACAGACTCACCAGGACTGCTTCAGTCACTGGGTTTCTCTCTCCCCACTTGGCTTTGCCGTGTGGGGATGGGGGAAAGCAAGGTTTCCCCCTGCCCCAAATTGCTGCCGGGGTACATGCACGGCCCTTTTCCAAAATGGTGTGGGCTGTGACAGTGCCATTTTGGAAAAGGACAGCCGGTTCTACGCATGTGCATACCAGGTGCCCTTTTCCAAAATGGCATCGATGTGGACCGTGCTGTCTTAGAAAACAGCTGCACATGGGCAGAACAGCCATGGTGACCATTTGGTGTATGCGCAGTTTGTGTGGAAAAAATGTTTCTAGTATCTCATGAGATCTCAAACAGTTAGCGAGATCGTCTCGAGATCTCACTGCTGGTTCTCGATTCTCGCAAATTCGCATGAGAATCGTTTTGATTCTAGTTTTCAGCCCTGCTTGGGATGGACTTTGACAAATAAAAATCAGTCTTGGGTTGGGATTGGCCCATGGGCCAGAGGTTCCACACTCTGGCATGAGCCCTCCTACAGTGAGATCTGACCCACCTCCTAGCTATCCAGGCTTGATTTCCTGTTGGTGGAGCCCATTATTGCATAATTGTCCATTCTGAGGTTTCTTGCAGCTTCCTCTTGAAGGCCACTTTCACAGACAGGTTACTGGGCAAAGTAGGGGTCGTCATATTGGATGAGACCTAGTAGAAACCTGCATTTCTGAGGTAGGATTAAAGAGCTTAATGTGTGCCGGGGCTTGCTGGGGTGCATCTGTGGCCTGTGGCCTCCGAGTGGGCCATGGCTCAGGTGGTAGTCCACATGTTTTGCACGTATAATGTCCCAAGCTCAATCCCCAGCATCTCCGATTCAGGATCTCTGCTAGCGTGCCCGGGTGAGGACTCTGCTGGGGATCCTGGAGGGTCTTGGGTAGCATGCTTGGGTGTGTCACAGGAGGGGGGCGGAATAGAGGAACCAGAAAAGACCCCTCCTGCTCACACGGGGCAAACACACTCACACTCTGCACAAGAATCTCTGGGAAATGAGGCCCGTCAGGATAGTGTTGTGGCCTTTGAGATCTCCAAGAGATCAGGCCCCTATCATCATAGAGCGCAGAGCTCCTTCATGCGAGAACAGCTTCCCACCACACATGTTCAAGGGAACAACTAAGGTCGTTGTGGGGGTCCACAAGGGATGGGGACCAGGTCCAGGGGGAAGGATAAGGGGAACTCTCTCCACAGGGGGAGGAATGAACCCCAGAGATGGGGGAAAGGACTCACATGCCTGGCAGCCACCACGCTCTCACACAATCAATCCTCTGAGACCTCTGCTGGAGAACCTGGAGATAGAGATGTGCGAACCCCCAGGTTTTTGGGGTTCGACCTGTTCAGGGTTTGGCTGAACCCGAAACCATTCGGTTCAGCCCATTTTGGGGGGGCCGAACCTGTTCAGACGGGGGGGGGCGGTTTTTTCTGCCCCCTCCAGGCTCCGCGGGTGGAAGGGGCACTGGGGAGTACCTCCCCACCCACCCTGCCCAGCCTAGGATTTTTTTAACCCCCCCCCAATCCTGGGTCCAGTGGCAGCAGCCACGGCAGCGGTGCTCTGGAGCACTTTAGGCCACTACTAGACCTTCCAGACCAAACTGGAAGGTCTAGTAGTGGCCTGAAGCACCGCCTCCGGCGGACCTGCTGCTGCCACCACTGCCGCCACTGAACCCTGACCTATCTGGTGGTACCAGGGTCCTGGCCCTGGGTCCAGCGGCAATGGCGCTCCAGTGCGCCGCCATCACCAGACCCACCACCGCTGTCGCCGCTGCTGCTGCCGCTGCCAAACCCAGGGCCAGAGCCCTGGCACCACCAGGTAGAGTGATCCTGGGGTGAGGGGGTTAAAAAATAATTCCCAGGCTGGGCAGGGTGGGGGGGGAGGTGCTCCCCAGTGCCCCTTCCACCTGCACAGCCTGGAGGGGGAGGGAAAACTGGGTTCCTCCCTGCCTCCCACCCCCTCCCGAACGCATTCGGAACCCGAACTTTGTTCAGTCAGTTCAGGTGGGGGGGTCAGTTTGGATTCAGGGTGTTCGCGAACGGGCCAAACACCCTGAGTTCGGGCCGAACCCCAAACATCCGAACCACATTCGTACATCCCTACCTGGAGAGCTGGATTTGAAACCCTGCTGCCATATCAGGTTGTGACAATACTGGGCTAAGATGAACCATTGATCTGACTCAGGCAGCTCCTAGCGGTCAATAGCATCACTTTTCATGTCATGTCAGAACTCAGGCCTGGCAGTTTGCTCCAGATTCTGTCCCTGTTACTACTCTGAAACCCCCCCACCATGGCTGGATAAAGTTTGATAGGGGTCAGAACTGGGAACTGGAGGGTGCTGCTGCCACCCATCAGCTGTTTGATGGCAACCTCTCTGCCCCATGCCAAAAAGATGGTGGGTGGCACCAGCAGCATTTCCCCCACCCACGTGTGGAAGCACAGCCTTAACCTCTTTCCTGACAGGGTTGAAACTGGGACTTCCTTGGATGATCAGTTAGGAAGCTGCTACTGCCACTCACCAGCTATCTGGCAGTGAGTGTTTTGGTTAGGGAGCGGTGGAGCCTGACAAGGAAATTCTGCCAGATCTTCTGAATCCCTCTCTGAAACAGGCTGCAAGCTATTGTGGGGATTAGCTCCCTAGTGGAGCCCAAGCCTGCTACCTGATGTCTGTTACTCAACCCCAGGTAACAGCTGCAGCATCTAAACCAATGGGTATTAAGCTGATTTCTGCAGGCTGGGTGTAGAAGCAAAAGGATCCCAGCTAGTGAGCTGTTAAAGGTCATATTTTATAGTGATTCCTCACTTTGGAATACAAGCATGAAAACTGGCTCAAACATAGTGTTTGTTGTTCTGATCCAAATAGGGTACAGGGGCAACCCAAATTTTCACACTTTTTACAATGGTGGCATTTTTTAAAAAAATGGCTGCCTTGGTGTTAAGGTGGAGAAACACTCCGTCTGGAGTACAAACGTGACGATTGGTTCAAATGTAGTGTTTGTCACGCTGAGCAAAATAGGGTATATTGCCAACCCACATTTGCACACCTTTTGCAATGGCGGCATTTTAGAAACTGGCCAAAAGAAATATAACCCTTAACTAAAGTGGTCCTTTATGTTTGTATTCTCTTTTTAAGAAAGAACAATTTTGTTTCTGTGTTTGTTACCGCCAAGCCGATTCAATGGCCCATGCTAGATACACATGATGAAAAGCAGGTTATTGTTATGTTCGGTGGCCTTCACATAGAAATAACTGTTTACAAAGTTCTAGGTGAGTGGCTATTGTGAAGCGGTTGGACAAATGTTCCAGTCAATGCAGAGGTGGTCAAGGCCGGTGTCGTTGATTCCTACGTGCATGCCTCTCATGTTACCAGAACGAGAGATGCACGTACATTGACAGCTGCTGCTTTGTACATTCTGGTGAAGCGTACATACGCATTGTATATGGAGTCACCTGAAAGCAGTATTCAGTCTCTGGGAGAACGGTACAGAAACTCCTTTGAGAAATATCCACAGTTTGCATTCATAACAAATGTGAAATTCCAGACACATACATACTGGGGGGCACCAAGCACCATGAGCAGAGTGTAATCAAGCAGCAGAATTTCCACACAGCTCTGAAGAGGGTGTTTACTTCCTTTTGAAGAGTTTGGAAAGCCTTTCCTAGAAGACACAGGGCACAATCCTATGCCCTGTGTACAGCTGCCACCTGTGCAATGCTCACAGGATGTGAGCGGAATGTATGCAGACAATGCACGCACACGCAGTGTGCTGGGACACAAGAACTGCGTATGGCAAGTGCACAGCCCAGCTCGAACCAAACTACCACATCCATGCGCCCCACAGCCCATGGGATTGAGAGAGATTGGGTAAGGAGCAGGCAGGGTGCAGGGGTTCAGGTCGGGCCAGGATGTGCACTTGTCGCGCACAGCTCTTTCATGTTTCCGTGCGTGCATTGCGCGTGTGTCCCGCATGCATTCTGCACATGTCCCATGCACATTGCGCAGGCAGCAGGTGCACACAGGGCATAGGATTGTGCCCACAGAAGATCTAATAGTTATTGGAAATATTAACATTATAGTGGATAATGATGTAAATACAGTCAAAGCTGCACATGGCATTTGACAAGAACCAAACTTCCAAACCGAACTCAATTTTTGAACTGAACCGAACGGAATTTCCAAACTCGGTTCTGTTCGCCCATCCCTATAAGAGAATATCACATTTCGTTCAATGGGGTTTGCATTTCCGAACTCTGTTCAGAAGTTCGGAGTTCGGACTGAACTCGAATAGTTTGGTGGACCGAACCGAACTTGATTTTCGAACCGAACCAAATCTCCGAACTCGGTTCTGTTCGCCCAGCCCTAGCGTTTTGGCAAACAAGAATTCTTGACCATTCCAAAGAACTCGACAATGTGATCTCAAAGAACAGTTTGCCGCTGTTTGCAACATTGAAAAAGGGTACTGCTTCCAAACAGAAGGAACAGAGCGCTGCTATGAAGAGTGACCTGAATGGACTCTCCAGACTGTTCAATCACTTGCCAGTCATGAAAAGGAGATCTCAAAGAGTTCTTCAAATGCAAAAACCAGCCCTGGCCGCCATCTCCTTCAGCACGTGGAGAATTCAGATCTGGTACAAAGTCTGACTTAGCTAAGTGTTTCTGTGATTGTGCACAAACAGATAACACTCCTGAAATCGATGCTGCTGCGATTGATAGTGCTTCATTGGTGAATATGCTCAATACAGGTGCTGTTCAAACTTTTCAGGAGCATGTAGAGTTTGTTTTCTTGCCACACATACTGAAGCAGGCATCATCAATAGTCAAACTAATTGATGTCATGTGGGACATTTATCACAAAGACAGCCTGAAGAGAAGTGTGGGAGACGAGAGGCACAGGCGTGAGACATACAGTTACTCCCTCTGCACAGCTGCCCCAAAATTAGCACGGCTTCTTAAAATTAGTTGAAAACAAGACTGAACTATTCAGCTCTCTTCCACAGATGATCTGGCAGCATGAATGCGACAAGCTCCTGATCAGCATGCATAGAGAGATGGTCATTTCAAATTCAACTGACTTTGACACGAGTAATGTTGCTCCATGGAACCATGAAGAAGCAGGCTCAGGGGTAATCCTGCAATGCACGAGATGCTGCTGCCACTGGCAGTTGCTCAAGAATTCTGATCGGGACTGTTGATTCTGATGTCGTAGTCCTCGCTGTTTCCTCCTTTCTGCAGTTTTCTGCTAATCAACTGTGGGTTGGCTTTGGTTGTGGAAAGAACTTCAGATACATAACTGCTCATGACATTGCCATGCAACTTGGTCAGGATAAACCCAAGCTTTCCCAGATTTAACATACACTGAACATACTTTCAGCGTCCAAGAGCAGGGAGATCTAGCAGTGTTTTGCCAACATTGAACAGTACAGTGTACTAATGTACGACCGGAACAGTGAATGTACGCCAGTGAACGAAGAGAGGGAATATGCCTTGTGACAGCATGCCAAGCATGCCATCGTACCATGCAGTTCTTGTGTGGGGGCAATCACTGAAGAAGAAATAGATACTTCCACCATCTTCAGCATGGGGGTGGAATCATACTAACATGGTTTGGAAACCGCAACGGAATACTCCTACGCAGGTTCAGGATTCTTGTCGTGAACTGATTCACTGTGGATGAAAAAAACAACAACAACCCGTTCAGGAAGGTGTTCATGTAAGAAGGAGGAATTGTAATGCACGTGTCTGTGTACGCAAACATGCACATGTTACTGATTATAGTATAGTATGTACGGCACTCAGGCAAATATAAATGACGTATGTTTTATGTGTTACTGCAGGAATACCGATTACACCCTTTATTTCTAACTTCAGCTTTCATTACACTTTACACATGTACACTAAAAATAAAGTTATTTTGCAAATTTGTATCACAAAGATTTTAATTCACCTTAACACCACAGCAACCATTTTTGTAAAATGCCACCATTGCAAAAGGTGTGCAAATTCGGGTTGGCCCCATATCCTATTTTGATCAGCATGACAAACGCTGCATTTGAACCAGTTTCCGTGCTTGGACTCCAAACTGAGCATTTTTCCACCTTAAGAGCTCTACTAATAGGGCTGAGGAACCTGAAAGGGAAGGAGCTGGAGCACAAGACTTGGAGGGGGGGCTGCTTCGAGGGTGTTGGGGAGCTGGTGAAATACCAGAGACCCTTGTGCCTGTTTTGAGCTGTGTAGATGAGAATGCCAGTGAGAATGGAAGGGCTCACAGGTATCCTGCAAGTCTTCACCAGAAGGGGGCACGCTATTACATTCCTCCAACCCCCGATACCTGTGCATCCGGAATTTAGGGATGAACATTCTGGGACAGGCTTGAGCCCTCGCATCTCTCTCTGGTTGTTTTAACAATTTAAGCACAGATTCTTTTAAAAAGGAAATCACAAAGTCTTTATCCGTCCTACGCCCATGAGCTCCTGCAGGAAGTCTCATATTAACTCTTCCCTTGTTGCTGCTCCCATGCTGTTGTCATCCTGTTGACAGCAACAGCGGTAGCAGGTTGGACGCACCTTGCCGGCATCTTCTGCATCAAAGCCGAACAGGTGCGCCCTTTCTTGAACTTACCTGAGATATTCAGGGGCAATCAAAGCAAGTTAATTATAATTGCAGAATAACTAGAGTGAAGTGACAGGGCACAGAAATAGACAGGTAATTACAAAATATTCTAAGTATATGGTAATTTCTGTCCTCCTGACCTGCATGCAGGATACATGGATGGAATCAGCTGAGGTACCCAGCATTCTAGTTCTGACAAATATTGAGCCAGCTCTTCAACTTGGGAGCATGTAGGTCGACTCAAACTAGTTCAGCGCGCAGGATCTGCTCCAGCTGAAGTGCCCAAAGACCTTAAAGGAATGAGCCTTTCTTGTACCTCTCAATATTTTGAGCAGCTCAAGGAGAAACCTCTCCTTTTTGGCCAGTAAGCTCTGTCCCTCCAGGCGCTTACCCATTAACGCACCCTTCCCAACGTTCCAAGTGCATAAAGAGGGACTGGAGCGCTCCTGCTTCTCATTCCACTTAGAGAATCTTGTCATTCCATCATCTTCTCATTGTCCTCTCAAGTGCTTTTCCTGTGAGACAACCAGGGAAGAGGTGCCTGAGAACTTTTTGTCTCCTGAAAAAGGGAGAGTGGGATTCATCAGTGCGCTCGGGCAGTGGCACCTTTATTGACAAGTGTTGCTAACACCTCCTTTCTGGAAGGCAGAGCGCTGGCCACCCTCAAACATGCAAAGATTTGCCCCATCCTCAAGAAACCGCCTGTTGATGTTGGAGTGTTTGCTAATTATCACCCAGTCCCCAATCTGCCTTTCATAGGGAAGGTGATTGAGAAGACTGTGGCAGGACACTGCAGAGGCACCTGACCTTCCCTCAAGGTAGAGATCAAACTTGTCATGCTGATGAATGATCTGCTGATGATTTTTAGATCAAGGACAGCTGGTCATTTTCATCATGCTGGACCTTATGGCAGCATTTAATATGATTGACCAATGGGTTGCTGCTTTAGGATGCATTCCCATCTCTCGCGCATGTCAAGGCAGAATTTTGCATTCTGACATGCATGAGAGAAGCCGCGGCAGATCCCCGTTTTCACCAGCTCTTTTACTGTCAGCTGGCTCCTCTGCACTGCTGTGTCTTCCCTCGCCCTTCCCTCTGCCGCCACCATCGCCGCAGATGGGAATGCAGCCTTATTCTCTATTATCTTGCCTATGTTATTCAATGTATCCATGCAACACATCAGAGAGGTTATGACCAAGCATGGGGGTAAATATCATAATTATGCTGATATACAGCTGTATATTTCTTGCCCCATGAACCCTGTTACCTTGGAGGAATGCCTGAATGATATAGCCTGCTCGATGTGTTGGAGCTACCTTGTGCTCAGTCCGGGGAAGACTGAGGTGACGTTGGCAGGGAGGGACAGATGATGTGAGGATGTCCTTGCCTCCCTTGGACCCCTGCATGTGGAAGGGTCTGGGCAGAGGTAGGAGGCCAGGCAAAGAGCTTGGGTGTCATTTTTGACCATGCTCTGTCCATGAAACTCAGATGTTGAACATGGTTCAAACTAAGAGGTTTCTTTCAGCTATGAAATTTGCATAAGCTATGCCCTTATTTGGCCCAGACTCACCTTGCCACAATGATCCATGCCCTGGTGACCACGAGACTTGAGATATGTAACTCCTCTTCTACCGGCTGCCAGTGGGGCTTATCCATCGTCTGCAGCTTGACTCTTTACTAATTTGGGCAGCTATGATCATATTATGCCTGCCCTCTGTATTCTACACTGGCTGCCTGTAGAGCAATGGATTGAGTTGAAGATTGTGTTGCTGGTTTTCAGGGCCCTGAGTGTTATCGGCCCTGGCAATATTTGAGACCTGCTCCTGGAGCCTCACACTGATGGGCTCGGAAACCACCTGCTGTTTGGGGATCCCCCGATCATGTCTTAAGTCAGTGGGCGATCAGGCTTTTGTTGCGGTGGGCCCTCCGGTTGTTTGTCTGTATTCCTCCATCCTTACATTTAAAAATCACTGTAAGGCTCATTGCTTTTAGGATCCACTGCAAGTTCCCCTTAATGTAGTCTGCACTCAGTCTTTTTCCCTTTCCCATTTAAATTGGTTTAAATTGATTTATATTCTTTTAATACTTTAAAAAAAATATTTTGATTGTAACGCTCTCTGAGTGCCATTTAAAGGAAGGGAGCACTATAGAAATTAATTTTATTATTATTATTATTTATTTTATTTTATTATATTACCAACCAGGAACCTGGGAGGTGTGTGCAAGGGTTGGGACATACAGGAGGATGGGGCCAGGCCAAGGAGGAGGACCTCTTGGGGGTAGTGGCTGGGCCTTGAGCAAGGTGAAGCAGTGGTGCTGCAGACCCAGGCACTCCAGAGGCATGTGTTCAAGACCCAGGTCCTAACACTTTTGTCAGATTCCCCATTCTGCACATCAGAACACCTAGGCTCCAATCCATATGAGAGATGGCCTATCTCCTAGGATGCTAAATTAGCATATGGGAAGAAGAAAAGATGCCCTATACATGATTGTATACATTAAGCAAAGGCAGCATTCTGCTCTTAATTACCACATCTCTAGGGGGTAAGCTGATAACTAAAGAACCATATTCAAGTAGGTAAGGACCAATCATAGGCTATTTATGCCCTGCATTTTTCAAACATTAGCAGATTACTGCTTGCTGCTTCTTTTTCCCCTTCTTCCTTTTATGGGAAAAAGCTCTGTTAGACGCTAATGTTATTTTTAGGATTGGTTTTAAAAACACTGCTAGGCACTGGATCCTTTCTGAAGCTATCAAGGATCATCCCAAGACATGAACCATTAATATGGACAGGAAGAACCAGTGGGGAATCTAGTCACATTTCCAAAGACAAGATATTTTGGTAGCAGGACAAGTTATGAGTTGTTATGTAGCTTTCCCCGTGCAGACCTGCTTTTCCAGAGAGGTTTGAAACTTTAAATGTCTTCTTGCTTGGCTGTATTTACCATGTACTTAGCAGCAAAGAGGTTTCAATTATTGAATGATACGGGAGGACATGAAAAGCCATTAAGAAGGGACATGGATCCCCTGGAGACATCCCAGCTTTCTTCATGCCACCAGTAATAATAAGGAATTTTCTGGACAAAATTCCCAGTCTAGGTTTGACTACTAGATGCTCTTGTTTTTCCCCACACAGGAGTTGACCACACAGGCAAAGATGCTTACAGGAAGTAGAGAAGTAATTTATTAGAACACAAGGCAAAAAGGAAAATTGATATTTGGTATTGAATGCAGATTAAATATACAGGAAAATGAATTAGAAAGCAGACCCAATAATGCACCAAGATTCTCACTCATTGGCTGTGATCCCAAACCTTCTGTGCGCGGGATCTGCATGAGTTCTGCATAGCTTGTGCGTTGAACAATATCCCCGCAATGGGTGCACGCATGGGTTGCATGCATGTTTCTGTGTACGAGTACCGTACAGCTCATGCAGGGTATGTGATCCGCCCCAGTGCCGATAAATGACCTTAACGTAAATGGTTAATGAATGATTAATGTTGTTTAGAATTCTAAGAAAGTAGTGGTTTAGAGAAGCCTCGTCGAAGAAGATGGCCAGTCTTCTCAAATTGACAATCTTAACCCCCAAGAAGACAAGAAGATATGCAAATTGGCCCACAGACAAAGTTTCAGGGGTGATGAGCTGCACAGCTGGCAAATTAGCAATTTGAGTCATCTTTTAGAGACCACATCATTACCGGAATAATGAATATGGCAAACCCTATGATTATTCATTAAGCTTAGCAATTTTATTATAATTTTAGTTAAATATGGTGACATTCTGCGCCATCCAATCAGACTCTTTATTTCGCTTCCCATTTCTTATTCTGACCTGGAAGCATGGCTTCTCTATTTTTCTATCTATTGGCATAGTTACAACTAAGGATGAGGTCAAATTAGCCTTAGGCCTGGTAACACACATTCCCTAGCCCGCATTTTGTTAGCTGGATTTTATTTATGTCAAGTGAGAAACCATTCAATTCAGCCTTAGACAAAATAAAATACTACATACCTTCCCCCACCCTTGGTCAGCACTTATAAAATAAGATCTTGTCCATTATTGGGTCTCAGGAATATCAATCATGGCATATTGTGTCAGAACTGGGTGAGGTTCTTGGGTAAGGACACAGATCTGATGACACAGATATACTAATATCCCTAGGATCGATGTTAGACTAAGGCCACTTTTAGACATTTCCCACCTGCACATATTCCGGCTGCGAGGGGGGAATGCACAACCAGGATATGCATGGGGATCGCCTGATCTGACACCCTCCCTCCCCCAACGTGGCTTTGCCACCAGACATGCAGAGCTCAATTTCCTGCTCTGCATCCCTGAGCGTCTGGCTTTCAGACCAGCCGATCCCCGCGCATATCCTGGCTGCGCATCCCCTCCCCACCCCCAACCAGAATATGCGTGGGGGGTGGGAATGCCTGAAAGTGGTCCCTGACTGATTAACCACATTCGAACACTAACGTCACACTATAGGGTAGCTAATGCTTTACTGTGTTCAGATAAAATTTCTCTTATGGGAAGCATGTGCCCGTTTCATATTGTGCTGTATTAACACACTAGGTGGATGTCTTTTTGTTCCATTAACTTGTGCAGATTCAGATTCAGTTCTGGAACTGAAGCTCAAACCATGGGGGTAGATTGCTGTAACAAGTCCTGATATTATGGGGAAGCAAGAATTTCCACTTCCTCATAATATGTTTTCATCTGGGTGTAGGACAAGCTTGCCAATTATAACTAACCTTCTTGGTCGAAAACAAAAATTTGGTATAGGGACTGGGCACCATTTATTTCCATAGAATAAATTCTTCCTATTTATGCATACGCTGCCCTTTCAGTTGGCTCCATTTCTCCAGACGCAACTTACAGGAGGTGGTAGCATTCAGTTAAGGGTATTACCGAGGAAATTGCACCGACAGAGGTATTCCTGCCCCCTGATGGAACAGGCGGCTATGTCGGATGCATGCCATGTTTGTGCCTGCTCATGATAGATGGATCCTAAAGATATGCCCCTGTGATTGCCCCAAAGGTTGCACTGTGGCCATACAAAGGAATAAATCCTCAGCTGAACCGAAATAGGCAGTGAAAGGGTGAATTATACTACTAAAGCAGCTGCCATAGAGGAGGACTGATGTAACTTCTATGGGAATTCAGGTGTGGGGTACCCAATGCCAGGTTCTGAATTGCTCCTAAAGAGTGCTTCCTAAGATCTTGCAAGCATGAGTCCTGGAACCCACTGAGAATTTTGAAAGAACATGGACAGTACCAGTAAATCAATTGCTGGTCTCTAATTAAATCTGGAACTCAGCCCAATTCCAGATCCAGTAATGTTCAGGACACCGTTCTCAGTACATAGTCCTCATATGCTGAGGAGACAGTTTCCTTGCCTATATATTGTTCACTAACCTGCTCATTGTGATTACTAATTAATTCATTTACATGGATCTGTGTTTCATTAGACAGACGAGCAGTCTTGTGCATATCAAAAATAGTGAATTTTTCTTCCTTTGCTAATCCCTCAGTACCAGATAATGATGATTTGGGCATATCCCCCCCACCCCACCCCCCGCGGTACGAAAGCTTCATCTTATGTGGTTTTCAACATAAATTTTATTCCAGATTGATATCCCTGAACTAAAGAACCTAGTCCTCCCAGAAATCCACCCAAACTTCTCTTTCCCCAGGAAGTTATGAGTTATGTAGCTTCCCAGTGCAGACCTGCTTCTCCAGAGAGATTTGAAACTTTAAATGTCGTCTTGCTTGGCTGTATTTACCATGTACTTAGCAGCAAAGAGGTTTCAATTATTTAATGATATGGGAGGACATGAAAGGCCATTAAGAAGGGACATGGATCCCCTGGAGACATCCCAGTTTTCTCTCCATGCCACCACCAAACGCAACTTCTAGTGCTAATAACAAATGCCTGAAATTGGAAAAAGCCATGGGAAATATATATATTGAAATTGGGAACAAGAAAATTGCTAGAACATGCATTTAGACTTTAGGCAATGTCTTCACTAAGCGTGGTTGCAAAATTATCAGTTGGATGAATTTAGGGAACATCCTGTAACTCATGGTTGAGGGTGAGGAGACAGGATTTCCAAGGATTTGCCAGAGCTGAAGAAAATATCTGTGATGAATATAGGATCCGATGAATTCACCTTCTTCACATTTATTTTCTTAGGATGGTGTCAAATGAGACATTACCCCACATTGACCCCAAATTCAGCTGCTCGTCTTTTCTGTGGCCGCTATACCTTCACTCCGAGGCTGCCCCAGGGCCACTCCACATGGCATCAACCCAGGAAATGTGGAACCCACTATACAGACAAATTCAGGCAAAACCGGGGCAGGCTTGGATGGAACCTGAAACTAAAGAGGCTGTGAAAATGCAAATGAAACAAAAAGCTAATAACTAGTGCTGAAACAGAGAGTGAAAAAAATATCCATGGCTAATATATGGTATTCTGGATAGTTTGGTGGTTATTTGGTAACTAACCAGTTCCAGCAGAATATCGGAGATTACCGGTTACTGCATAATTGCACCAGGTTGCTGGAGGGTTTTGTTTGTTTGTTTGAAAGGTAATTTGGTGAAACAGCCACCAGACACTAATCAGATACCATTTGGTGTTTAGTCTAGGGCTGGATCGAATAAACCATTCCAATTTTGCGGTCCTTTCTGCAAAATTGACATGGCTTATTTATTTTTCAGTCGTAATTCTGACCGAGACACTTTGCTCATGTGCAAAATGGCCGCCACCATACCATTCTGTGCATGCACAAAATGGCTGCCACCATCTTCTTGTATGGTCGTGGCCATTTCGCACATGTACAAAATGGATTTCTGTTGTTTTGTTCAGTTTGAGTTCCAGTCGAGTCAAAAGAAATGCCTGTTTCCATCGGAATTGAAACTTGGCAAAAACTTCAAGTTCAGCTCCAATCTACATGGATACCAGATACTGTAGTATCTTTCCCAATGCCATATAGTAGTTGATACTCATTTCAACTCGACTATAACTCTGACCTTTCAGAAAGAGTTTATATTAAGTTTCAGTTGGTGTTTCTAGCAATGGAAGCCGACTCAGGCTCTGTATTGGCTCTTCTGTAGCTAAGTAGGCATTTAAGCCTCCTGGGCTGTCAATCCGCAGCCTTTGACAAGCACTAAATTGGCTGTAAAAGATTTTCCTTTCAATTTAGTTTTTAAAGCATATTGACTTTGCATACCAGACACGCGTGCAACAGAGAAGATTATTCCTTCGTTCCAGCCAAGCCATGTATTTGTTGCTGTTTCATTGACTTCGTGAGCTTTGGACGTGTTTGATTTTATGTAGCGCCTGTTAAAACTGCAAGAGGTCACAAAACTCTCTGCAAAGCAAGGCGTTAGAGACTGCTGGTTCAGGGATTGTGTAAGTAAGTGCAACAGCCGTGATGAGCTTAGTAGTAGCTCTCATACAGCCTTGGATGTTAGCATCTGTTTTAGTATAGAAGTGTATCAGTCAGGAGGACAATGGGAATTATTGCTTATTAATGTCCACTGAGGTCTGATGCAGAGCTGAAATGAATAGTAAATTTGCTGCCTGACGTTAATAGTAACCATTCCGGATAGCTTGGCAGTTTTATGTATATTTATTTATTTATTTGCATTTCTTAGCCGCCCCCTCATGCTCACCACAGTTATTCAGTTGTTAACTGCTTATTGTGATAGCTAGCTGACAAACTGATTAACTGGATAATACTACAGACTGGTTAACTGGTTTACTGTATGTATTTCCACATTATCACCTAACTGAAATCCGGAGTTACCATTTTTAATTCCAGGATTTCATTCATTGCTTATCAAATCTGTTTTTTTAAATCTAGTAGCTGATGGCACCAATTGCACTACTCTGAAACCAGGTTGAATGTAGGGGAGCAAATGGGAGAGGAATTATGAGGAGATGAAAGTAGCTGGTAAGCATTGAACCGATGGGAACATGGCAGTATGGTAAACGGCACACAGTGGTGGTATTTGGTAAGACAGTAAAACAGTTAAATGGTTAAACTGTAGAACAATAAGAAGTAGGGATGGGCAAACAGAACTGAGTTTGTAAATTCGGTTCAGTTTGAAATTTCGGTTCGGTCGACCGAACTATTCGGGTTCGGTCGACCGAACTATTCGGGTTCGGTCGACCGAACTATTCGGGTTCGGTCGACCGAACTATTCGGGTTCGGTCGACCGAACTCAGAACTTCCGAACAAAGTTTGGAAATTCAAACCCCATTGAACTAAATGGAATATTATCTTTTAGGGACGGGCAAACAGAGCCGAGTTCGGAACTTCGGTTTGGTTCGAAAATCGAGTTCAGTTTGGTCGACCGAACTGGTCGAGTTCGGTCCGAACTTCTGAATCGCGTTCGCCCATCCCTAATAAGAAGACACTGCTTGGTAACTGGTCCTTGCCAGAGTCAGTTGGATACTACAGCTACCGAATAATAGTGGAGGTTATTTACTCTCTCATAGTAGTAGAACTAGGGGGCACTCCATGAAACTAACTGGCAGCGGATTTAAAACTAGTTTTAAGAAGTATTTTTTCACTCAACGCACAATTAACTTGTGGAATTTGTTGCCAAAGGATGTGGTCATAGGGCTGAAATTAGCAGCTGAATTGCTGCTTGTGAGAAATTTTGCCAAATCAGGAACTGGGATCAATTTCCTGACCGTTTCCCAATACCGATGCAATTCCTCAACTCCTGCAATACCACGAGATACCGTCCCAACCGGTTTACTGACTTTCCACTTACCATGAGAATGCGTACTATTAATTTATGGCTGCATTGCCGAGGGTACTGTTTTATTTCTAGGTTTGTTTTTTCTACATTTGTGAGCCAATCACTGTACATATATCCCACCCCTTAACCCCACCTACCAGTGCCCCATAACCTCCACTCCAATGCCTCCAATCAGAATTGTTGTTACCTTTTGCTTTGACCAATCTACAACTCGATTGCAGCTTAGTAAAGGAATCTGCATACCAGCCAATGAGTGACAAGGAAGTACAAGGGAAATGAAGTGCAAGAAATGTAATGTTCCATTGGTATCGCCTCTCAGGATTTGAAATGGATGGCAAAGCAGCAAACAGCAAAGCAGTAAATGGGATCCTGGTAAGCAGAAAGCCAGTAAATCGAGAAATGAAATGTTGGTCAAGACATTACTGAGTACCGAGAGGTTCTTAATTTGACAGAGATGGTATTGGGAACCAGGATTTCAATGAGATTTCCTGTTTTAGTAAAATCACATTGCAGCCCTAGTATAGCTGGGTTTTAAAAATGATTAGATAAGTTCTAGAGGATAGGCCCATTAACTACTATTAGCCATGTAGTTGGGATGTAACCTCTGTCAGGAGCTGGGAGTAAACAACCGGGAACGGATCGCCCCATTATGACATGTTGGGTAATTCTTCCAAGCAAGTGAGATTGACCTCTGTTGGAGACAGATGACTGGACTCAGTGGTCCTGGTCTGACCGAGTAAGGCACTACTTATAACTGTTTCTGCTCTAGTACTTTGGGAGTTTCCGATTGCACCTAAATAGTAGGGATGTGCGAACGTGGTTTGGATATTCGGAGTTCGGACTGAACTCAGTCTGTTTGGATGACCGAACCGAACATCTGAACCAAACTCGAAAACGACCGAACAGTTCGGTCATGTTTGGGTGAGTTCGGATGAGTTCAGGTCGGGAAAAACATGACTGGAAGGCTAATTTGGGTGGGGAAAATGTGACTGGAAGGGGGAGGCAGCTGAGGAGTAGACTTCCTGGCACAAGGGGTGGAGACCAGGGGTGGTCTCAGGGCCAAATGATACCGATGCCGGAAAAAAAATCTTCTAATTTGGTATCAATATTGGTACCAATAGTGTTATTTCGAATGTTCGGCCAAACTGAACTGCTCCAAACCGAACCTGAACTCAGTTTTCAAACCGAACAGCCAAACATCCGGACCGCGTTCTGTTCGCACATCCCTACTAAATAGCCACTGGTGATTAGTCTGAAAGACTGTGTGTTAGCAATACAACAAAAATGCATCTCACCTCTCCCAACTCCAACAGCACGGCTGTGTTAGCATAGTCTCTCCACCCAAATTCCGGTGTAGAACTTAAACTCATAGCCTCCTAGTTTACTGTTAGGATGGAGACCCGATGACATTGGTGACATAGCACCCGAGCTATTGCCTGCCACCATAATGCTTTGTGGTGTGTTCTCATCAGCCTTCCTAATGTAAGCAAGATTAGTAGTGGAGCAGATGACTTTTATAAGCAAGTACAACTCTCCCCCCACCCCCACATCCTGCAACCTTAAAAGCTCACATTTCTCAAGCAGAATAAATTGTGCAAATTAAGAACATTTGGAGTAGAATGTGAAGTCTGAATGCAAATGAGGTCCCAAGCATGCAATTCCATCCCTTCTGGAAATACTGTACACAAATAACCACAAGCTAGAGCTGAAATAGGCACCTGATTTTGTATCCACACTTACCTGTCCAAGGAGGTGGGGCTATCAAATTACTTTAAAATTTACTCCTGGTATGGCTGGATTGAAACAGCCTTTCTGTTTTGGCAGAATTTTAGTGCATTTTCAGAAGGCCCATTAAAATTTCAATATGGAGTGAATGCATGACAAAATTCCAGTCAAAAGATTTCATTCCCTAATGTGAATGCACAAAATGGCAGCGCACATGCACTAGGTGGCAAAATTATTGTGATCAATCTGGCAAAATGGGAATTGGAATCTTTATAATAAAAGATATTTTATATAGTGCCCCCCGCCATGGCACTAAGAGCGATTTACATATAACTAATAAATACAACTTTTAATCCTCACAACAACCCTGTGAGGTAGGTTAGGCTGAGAGAATATTGTGACTGACCCAAGGTCATCTAGTGAGTTTCTGGCTAAAACAAGACTAGAACCAGGGTCCCCCATCCCCACTTTCCTCCCAGTCCATGTACTGCGCACTTAGCCATTATACCACAGTGGCTTCCAGCTTGCGTTTTCACTGAATCAAATGAAACGACTGGATTCCATCGAAAAGGGAATCTGGTTAAAAATGGGCATTTCAGCCCTGCTCCCGATACCTGCTTATCTATGCAAGTACAGTGGAGTAGCGGGATGAAGCATAGCCGGAAGCCAAGCAGTTACAGGCAGTGGGGCTTGGGACTGCCCTGTGGCAGCAGTAGGCCAGGGACCTTTGCACACCACCCAGGCCTACTCGGGTACCAAGGCACCAAACCCCACTGTTACCCATCCCCAAGACTCACTTCTACTTTGTGGCTCCCCTGACCCAAGGTAAGCAGGGGAAAGGACTTAACAGGAAAATGGTTCTCAAATGGTATCTGTTTGGGTATTATCTGGGTACTATGATTTCAGCAGATTTACACAATTGTAGGATTAGCCCATTGGGCTGTACTGCCAGTGGGCCTGTGAATTATTTGAAATTTCTTTCTCTAGCAGGGGATTGTGGTCTGCTCCTCTGTCAGGCGGCCCTGTGGTCCCAGAAGATGTGCCAGCAGCTGACCATGCCAATCTCCCATTGGCTAGCTCACAGCACTCCCTACTCAAGCTATAGTAGGGGCAGGGGCAGTTTCTGCAAAAATCTTTCCATGCGCCAATTCACCAAAAATGGTTGTGATACATACAGCAACATGGGGCCATGGTTATTAGCAGCACCTGGGTTTTTCTGACGGTTCAAAGAGAGCACCCCTCTCTTCTGAGATAGTGCTGATTTAGGGCTGAAATAAATATTTACCAATGTTTGACACATTTGGTATATTTGTATCCATTTTAACAAAATGAATACAAAGTGGTATTCACGTCAGCTTCTTTTCCAGTTCCAAATATTCATTTTGTAATGTTTGTGTTTAGTACTTCTTAGTACATTGTTCCTTTTGGTGTGCAGCAACCGAAAATATGCAAGTAGCTAAAATACCAAACGGAATAAAACAAAGCTGTTAATTTCTCAGTGGTGCCAAAGATGAATGTGGATATTCGTTTCTGAACAAATATATGAAACATCTTCGTGAATATGAAATGTTATTTATTTCATCACTAGTACTACTGATCCAGTGCCACGGCTTTTTAAGATACATTGTTGGATAGGGCTGAGGTGTGATGGCTAAGTCATTAAGGCACTTCACTACATCTAAGGCTGTCCATGTCCTTCTTGGTCTTCCCACTGGATGACCACCTCCAATCCCCCCAGCTGTGTATGGGTACGTGATCCATTGGATTCGGAACGTCCAAGGTGGCTAGAGGTGAGGCTGGCCACATCATTCCATTGCATGCTGTGTAGACCTTAATCTGTGGCACATGGCTTGGAAGGGTCTTCACTTTTCAGAAGAGGTGTTTTTATTTGCTGAAATGTAAGCAGAGATTCTAACCATTGATGGTGCATCAAGATTTGAAAATCCCAGGACCGAATTCTGATGCCTGATGGCATCCCAATATCCTACTTCCTTGTACTCCTCCAGAAGTTTCTTTATTTCCTGTTGTGTGGGTTGCAGCAAGCTGTTAAATACCAGGTGTTTTGCCCCAAAGGTGGCTACATTTCAGCAGTGGATAAAGTAATTCATTTGTACATCAGGTAGTGGGGTGCCTTGGGATCTCTTAGTATGAAAGAGGATAGGTAAAAAGAAGATCATTTTAATTAAAACTTTAGCAGGAATTAGGACATTCTTTGTCAGAGCAATGCACCAATTAGAATGCTCGTTGTCAAAACGATGCACCATGGGGAACAATTCTGCGTCGGACAAGGAAATAGACAGGGTGACTTGAAAGGTCTTTTCCCATCTCTAGGATTCTATTCCCCACACAATGCAAGTACATTTGATTTATTACAACAATAAGCGCAGGTAGTAGCCTAACACTGGGAGAATTAAAAACATGCATGGCATGCATATTATATACAACAACTAATCTCTCCTGACATTTACTGTCAATCATGGGGAAATAACTAACACTGCTGCTCATGTTTTTCCTCCTCCTCTCTTCAGTCATGAAGATAAATGCCAGCCATCAAGTGTCCTTCATGTGCCACCATAGATTGAACCGAAACTCTTGGTTGCAGGTCTCGGTTTGACAAAGTTCTTTGAAACGGAGCTACCCCTCAAAAACAGGATGACTTTCTTTGCAACAGTTTTGTACCCCAAGTTAGAAACATAGGTGTTTCTGCATATTATGGTAGCCAATGTAATTCCAGTGTTTTTGTGGAAGTTTGTACCCACAAACATAACAACAGCTGTCTCAAAACCTGGGTCTGCAGACCTGAAGCTGACACGGGTTTGGATCCACACTAGAGCTGTAACAAATGCTAAGTTTTGCAAATTTGCTCTGTTTGCACTTATTTTAGGGAAATGAATATGAAAGTGGTATTTCCTTCTATCATTGTTTACAGTTTCATATCTTCACTGTGGTATTTCAGTTGCTCTGTTAATTGGCATTTTTGTATTCATTACTTTGTTACTTTTGTCACTTTGGTATTTTGAAATTTCACTATAAGTACTTTTTGTCTTTGGAACTATTTAGTGGGGGTTTAGTTCTTGGGTTTTTTTTTGGTTTTTTTTAAATGAATGTGAATGTCATTCATCCATCTGATGTAATACAGCAAAAAAGTCACAAAAATACCAAACACAGTGCATCCTTATTGCTTTGTTTTATATTAAACCCCACCATATGCCACAAGTGGCAGCCCTCCCCATGCCGAACTACCTCATCCCAGAAATGCCCACTCCTCCATTTCTCACTTGATAGAGTCCCCTCCTACTTCCCTAAGCCAAGTCCTACCCATCTAACAAAGGGGCCATGACTAACCCCAAAAGCCTCCTACCCTACTCCCATACTCACTCTCCTGTCTCTCCCTCAGGGGAGTTTCACCCTAGTCATCCAATCCAGGCCATACCCCTTCCTCCCATACAAACCGTTCCACCTTCCCCATATTACCCTCTCCCACAGTATCCCTATAAAACACAAGTAACTGTCCCTTGTTGAGGCTGACATTGTAATAAAGTCCTCCACATACATGCTAAGGCTGGTTCAAAACAGCTGTCCCGTTTATGCAGAAAATTATGCAAAAATGGAATAGCTGTTTGTTGTTGTTTATTAGCAAGCATTTATATAGCATCAGCAATATACCTGGTGCTTTACAAAGTAATGGAATAGACATGGTCCCTGCCCTAGGGCTTACAATCTGAGAGGGAGGGTATTTTCAGACGTTACGAGATCACGCTCAACCACGGACAATAGCCTGTGGTGGGGAATGGTCCCGTAACGTCTGTTTGATGCCCGCCAGAGGTTAACCACAGTGAACCTCCAGCGGGAATCAAAATAACCACGCTTTCAAGGCTGGTCCGGGGACCATTGCCGAAAGCATGGTTAGTTGAACCACGGCCCAGAATCGGCGGCCGGTAATGTCTGTTACCGGTGCCGATTCCGGGCCGTGGCCCAGACCATGGGTCGGAATCGGACTCAGTGGCCAGATTGGCCTCTACGCCCGTCCGTCCCCTGGAGGGCAGGCGACTGGGGGAGCTTGGGGTGGGTGGGGCTGTGTAGCATTCACGAAGATGCGAGGTCCCGTGTGCTTGGCTTGGTTACATTATTGGTTTATTTTTTTTGATGGATATTCTGATCGGAAATAAATGTTGATTGTATTACCAATTGGGAAGAAAAACAAAACCCAAACCTGTGCATGCACGAAATGGCCATCTGCACATGCACAATCAGCTACCCTTATTAAAAATGTCAGCACCGTTGCCACCACCATTTTCAATAAGGGCAGAAGTCATTTGTGCATGCACAGGGTTAGTTATATATATATTTTAATTTAATATTTTGTCCAATTTCAGTTGGACCAAATATTAATTGTTCCAGTTTTCGACTGGAATTGGCAAACTGGAACGATTTGAAAATCGGAAATCAGAGTTCACTCGTAATACATGCATTTGAAAATAGCTAGCAACACAAAACCTTGTTTTCTCCAGGGAAGCAAAGTTTTTGGCAATGGCCATGCTGGCCACTAACTGCCCAAGAACATCTGGAGCTCTTTAGAGTCTCCATTTGGTAGGGATGGGCGAACAGAACCGAGTTCGGAAATTCGGTTCGGTTCAGTTCGGAAATTCAGTTCGGTTCGGAAGTTCAGTTCGGTCCACCGAACTATTAGAGTTGTTCGGTCGACGAATTCCAAACTTCCGAACAAAGTTTGCAAATTCAAACCCCATTGAACTATATGGAATATTATCTTTTAGGGATGGGCAAACAGAGGCGAGTTCGGAAATTCAGTTTGGTTCAAAATATGAATTCGGTTCGGAAGTTCAGTTCAGTCGACCGAACTGGTCAAGTTCAGTCCGAACTCCGAACCGCGTTCACCCATCCCTACCCTTTGGACACCACCTCCAGGCAGTCCGTCTCACTTATATGCCTGGGGAAAGAGATCAGATGACCTCAATCGCCAACCTTCTGGGAGAGGAGAATCACACACAGACAGCCCCCTCCCATCCCACTATGGGTTAAAAAAAATTAGGACTGCAACTCGACTAAAGAAATCTTAGTTGACCAATCTGTAGAATTTTAGTTGAAAAATTGTTAATCAAAATTTGCATGTGATTTACATAATTATCATACATTTCTAAAAAAGGGAAAATTCACCAGCAATTGTTGTCAAATTGTTAGACATGTTTAATGAACATGTTAAAGTGCTTAATAAACATTAAAGAGCAGCCATCTCCTCAAACTCACTACTGCACATGTCAACTATGTGCCTTTCCATTACCCTCTTAAAATGTAGCATTGCATTTCGGAACTTCCAATCTCCATCTCTCCAATGGACAGAAATCGCAAGTTAACTGTGATTAGCAATTGAAGTTCAAAAGTCACCAGTTAGACAAATGGCATTTGGCAACTTAATTTCCACAAACATCCTCTCCCTCTCTGCTTCATACAATTGTCGCACGTGCTTGGGGATGGTTGTTCTGGAAGGAAGCTCGTAAGAACTTAGAGCAGCACATAATACATCCTTCAACCCTGGATCAGCCACAATCCTAACTGACCTTGAACTAGTTGCAATTCACATCATAAGCATGGTGGTTATTTGTTGCACCTTTGAAGACTGCACAGGTTTCACAAGAAAGGCATCTGTTTTGGAATGCATTAAATATGTCTAATAATTTGACAAAAAATTCTGATTAATTTTTTACTTTTTGGAACTTTATGAAAAATAGGCAAATCGCATGCAAATTTTAACCGATTAATCGAGGAGCCAAATTTAATCGAGTGATCACCCATTGATCAATTAATTGGGTCACTTAATCAATTAAAGGTTGTAGCCCTAGTAAAAATAGATGTGATTTTGGCTTGATGTGGCCTGGGTCCCGCCAGCACATGTAAACACATGCCGGATGTTGGCCCAATAATCAGATTGCCCTGGGGAGTGCTGGCAGCTAGCCCAGGTTGTGACCTCATCAAAACTCTGTGGTCACAGCCTGGACTAAGGGCGCTTTTAAACGAGATGGAAATGGCGGCTGAGCCCTTTAACAACCGCCATTGAGACCGTCCGTTTAAATGCCCGACACGGAATGCAGCTGAGTCTCCTCGGTGCCGGCTTTAACCTGTACTTCCGGGTTCCCTAGAAGAGCGTGCATGTGCAGAAGGATGGGCGTGCGCACATCCTCTCTACGCCATGTCTGATGCTCTTCTGAACATCAGACGTGTCATAGAGAGGAAGGCGGGGGGGGGGGAGATGCCGCATAATGAACGAACCCGCTTGTGAGCGGGACCGTTTAAAAGCGCCCTAAGGGTCCCCTGATAAAGACCAAAGTGGGACAAAGCAGGCCACAGTAGGCTAGCGCATCTGTTTGGGTCATGGTTGAACTGCCATGGCTGCTTGTCATTGGCTGCCATGGCTGTCCATCATGGCAGGGGGTGTGGCGCTGGGAGCAGGGGGCAGGTGGAGGTGGCCACCTGCATGTTTGTTGTGCGCCCCGCCCTACCTGGGTCATGCGGGTGGCGGGATGACTCCCTGGTCGAGGGCACGTCAGATCAGTGCCCCAACCTGGGGAGAGGCTGCTGCTGTTCCTTGCCCAGCCTCGGGCCGGGGAGATGCCTTGCTGCCGTTATGTCTGTTTTTACCCTATGGTGCGCTATTTGCGAATTGAAATAGCTTACATTTCAGTATTCTGCATTGCAATACTGAAGACCAGCAGATCAGTCCCTAATGATGATGAATAATGTGGTAATTGTACATACTAAGATTTCTTTTTAACTTTTTCCTTTTTTTAAAAAAAAATAAAAATTTAAAGCTACTAGGATTTTTCAACAAAAATATGCTGTTTGAAAATACCCAAAACATTCAGGGGCAGGGGGGTGTTCACTTTTTGAAAAGTTGACTTTTTTGCTTCACAAAGTTTTGAAACATTTCAAAATGTCATCATTAGAAAGCCAAATCTTGCATGCGGTGGTTGGGACTTATAGAAATAGAGGGAGGAGGGGTAGATGAGAAACCTGTTGAAACTGTCAACACTTAAGACATCTTTATTTGTTTTTCATTTAGTGTTGTCCTTTTCAAAAACACATTTGTTTCGGAGCACTCCTCTGCCATTGATGCCCATGATGAAATGTCTATTGAGTGTAATGAAGGCTTGTCCTGTGTATGTAAGAAATAGTGACATGTTTATTCTGTTTTAACGTTTTCAGTCTGCCATTTTGAAATTTTTGTGGACTCAAAATTCCACACAACGTATTAAAAGTCTGAAATTAAACATTCAGTATTGAACCCTCTCTTTCAAACTGAAATTTCCTTTTTTTCACCAGCTCTAAACAAACAAAATCTAGGAAATTACAGACAAAAGAACACTACTAAAAGATTTTGAGTGGCAGATTTATGATAATAATAAGGGTGTTTTTAAGGCAAGCACCTCCCCCACCCACCTATCATGCATGTTGCAGGGCTGCATTGACACCCTACAGAGCCCTGCAACATGCATGATGGGTGGGGAGGCGCTTGTGTAAAAACACCCTAACTTATAGTACAGTATTTAGTGGCAGAGTGAGAGACATCTTTATTCCACACAGGACCAAGCTGCTGCTTCTTTTTTCTTCTCAGAGCACAGGCTAGATGCCTACAGGGGTAGAATGGGTCAGAATTAGGGTGCTTTCCCATGTGAGAAAATGTGCATCATTTGTCTTCGTGAGAAACTCCGAGAGGCACATACTTTGTGGTTTTTGTCATGTGGCAAAATAAAGCCACACAGCATTAGTGCCAATCATGTGGAGAATGCAGAGCTGGAAAATTGCCACCTGGAAAGTGTCCTCATCATTTCTAGGGATGGGCGAATGTGGTTCGGAAGTTCGGAGTTCAGACCGAACTTAGTCCGTTCAGTTGACCGAACTGAACTTCTGAACCGAACTCGAATATCAAACCAAACCAAACTGAACCAAATTTCCGAACTCCGTTCTGTTCACCCATCCCTAGTGGCAACACACACCCAAAAACCTGGTTTTGAATGGCCGAACTTGGTTCAGAAGTTCGGAATTCGACCGAACTCGGTCTGTTTGGTCGACCGAACTGAACTTCTGAACCGAACTCAAATTTCAAACCGAACTGAACTGAACCGAATTTCCAAACTCGAATTTCAAACTGAACCGAACCGAATTTCCGAACTCCGTTCTGTTCACCCATCCCTAATCATTTCCCCCCAGAATTTTTTGGCTTATTAGAAATACTCATTTTGGGACAAGAAATGAAAATTTGTTTTGTTGCAAAATCATTATTAGCATATTTGTTTGACCTGCCCCCTTCTTTTTGTGAAATTCTCCTTTAGTGGGAATTTCAGTACAGTATCATTATGTCTTCACTTGGTATCTCAGGAAGTCTCCCTTTTGGGAGGACAATTGACTTTTCAGTAACCAGTGAGAGCAGCACAGAGATTTCGTACTTGAATAAAGTTCTCGTCCTACGAGACACAAGCCCCTAGAGCCATACCAGTGTTGCACATGCAAGATGTGAATCTGCAACATACTCAGAATAGACTTAGATTGAAAGATCCCATGGCAATGCATTAGTTCTCATGGTCTATCTGCCACTGCATCTTTTCTGCTCTAAAAGGAAGAAATGCAAGTGAATAGTAGGAGAGCGGGGAGTTCAACCTATGCCTAGCTCTGCCTCCGACTTGTGTGATCTTGAATGAGTCACTTCCTTTTCCCTGCCCAAGTTTATCCATTTGTAGAAGAGATGAAATAACTAAACGTTTGCCTCCCAGACATGAGTGTCGTGAAGCTTTAATTAATGTTTATAAAACACTCTGTGATCTTTTGATGATAGGTGCTGTAGAAGGGCAAAGTAGCATCATTATTAATAGCACAATAAAATTAATATTTATACAGCCTCTATCACACTGTGCACAGCAAAGTATTTTACAGAGAGAATCGATCATCAGCCAAGGAGGGGAGGGAGGGCTGTAAGGGGAGATTTACAGAGGGGGTGAGACTCAGGAGAAAATCTAGTTATTTTGTTTCATTTTTTTCTCATTCCATCCTCTTCTTTTTGCCGCTTCCCCTCTTCCACTCATTACCGTTTCATGTGAATTAAAAGTCCTATTTGCGGTGGCTGTCCACACAATCAGTACCCTAGAATCCATTGCCTCCACCCTCTAGGGTGGGTCTTGATGGAGGAAGGCACATAGTACTAATATCACGTCTGCTGCAAGACAGTGGATGGGGTATTGGTACTACAAGGATGGCACAGTGAGGAGAGCAGAGGGCTTTGCAAATGAGGCTGTGAGCCAACGTGCAATCGGATAGCTTCTGGATGGCAATAATACTTGTTCAGATAATTAGTGTGAGACAAAGAGGGTCCCAGGCCCTTGAAGAGAGCCTTCTTCTTCACCACTGGGGACCTGCCCCTTCCAGGGGTATGAAGGTCAGCAAGCTCCAGGGGGCAGGCATCCTGCTGCTGGGAGCTGAACTGAACAGAACGGACCTGGAGCTCAGCCCTCAGTGCTGGCCAAGGTGCTGAAACCCAGAAGAGGAAAACCAAGGAGGCCCTACAGACCAGGGAGCTCAAGGGGCAGTGGGGCCTGAACTGTGGAGCCAGGGTGTGTCCTTGTACTTGAACTGGAGAGAGACACATGCAAGTAAAGGAAGCATGTGAGTCCAGAAGGGACATTGACTGCGAGTTGCTGGGCAGAGAAGTTGAGGACTAATGTGTATTGTTACAGTTGTGAGGAAGGAATAAAGTCCACAACTTGATGACTGAATCCTCTGTTCTGGACCCTGATTCATGTAGTACTAGATGCTACAAATACTTCCCACACTGCTGGAGAAGGGAATTTGTTACAGGGCTGTTGAAAAATAAATTGAGGGGTTTAGCCTTGAAATCAGCTCACCATGGAGATGACTGTAGGGATGGGCGAACAGAACAGAACAGAACAGAACATTTGGATGTTCAGCCGTTCGGTTTGAAACCCGAGTTCAGGTTCGGTTGTTCGGTTCAGCGGAGTTCGGTTTGGTCGAACATTTTAAAAAGTGCTATTGGTACCGAAACCGAAATTTTGTCGGTATCGGTATTTTGGGCCCTGAAACCACCCCTGGTGTCCACCCCTGGTGCCAGGAAGTCTCCTTCTCAGCTGCCTCCCCCTTCCAGTCATGTTTTTCCCACCCAAAGTCACATTTTTCCCACCCCTGAACTCATCCGAACTTTTCCGAACTGTTCGGAAGTTCGAGCGTTCGGTTCGGAATTTTGGTTTGGTCGTCCAGACAGGCCGAGTTTGGACCGAACTCCGAACTTCTGAACCGCATTAGCCCATCCTTAGATGACTGTGTGATGTCAGTCTCTTGCAAACACCCCCTGCTGGTTTTGTTAGATCTGTCGGCTGCTTATGATACCATTGACCATGAGGTGCTGGTGACGCACTTGCGGGACCGTGTTGGGATAGGCGGCATTTTTCTTGAATGGTTCCACTCTTTCCTTGCGAGAAGAACTCAGTGAGTGGTACTGGAGGACCATTCTTCGTCTCCCCAGGATTTTGCAGGTGGTGTTCCACAAGGTTCCATTCTGTCGCCCCTCCTGTTCAATTTGTATATGTAGCCGTGAGTGGGTTTGGAGTTCAGTGTCATTAGTATTCTGATGACACCCAGCTCTTCCTCTGGTTTTCATCTGACCCAGGCCCGATCATCTCGGTGCTTACTCAGTGTTTGACGGTTTTGGGAGACTGGATGAGGGCAAGTTGTCTGAAGTTAAATCCTGACAAGACAGAGGTGATGCTGGTTGGTGGGACTGATGGGCTGGGTGTGGAAGAGGTCCCCATCATTGATGGGGTCTGCCCATCCTTGGTCCCTCAGGTTTGGAGTATGGGGGTGCTCCTCAATTCACAGCTCGACCTGGTGGCTGTGGCAAGGAGTGCTTTTTGCCAGTTACATCTTGCGTGACCATATGTCTCAGACTCCGACCTGACCACCATCATCCATGCCTTCATCACGTCAAGATTGGACTACTGCAGCACACTCTACGTGGGGCTACCCTTGCTGACAGTCTGGAAATTTCAGCTGGTGCAGATCATGGCAGCCTGTCTCCTTCTGAGGATGGGTTGCCATGAGCATATTACACCAGTGCTTCATTCATTGCACTGGCTGTCCATAGTCTTCCAGGCTCAATTCAAGATTTTGGTATTGGTCTTTAAAGCCCTAAATGGCTTGGACGCTACTTATCTGTTGGGCCACCTCACCCCCCAGTTCCTGGATCGGCCCCTACAGTCATCAGAGTGCACCCCACTTGAAGTCCCCTGTGTCTGTTGGATGAGGACGATGGAGAGGGCATTCTTGGTGGCCACTCCAAGACTGTCAAATTCCCTCATGGTATAGGTTGTCTGTCCCCGGATCTTTCCTCCTTCCAAAGGCCGTGTAAGACCTGGCTGATTCACTGGACATTTGGCAAGGGAGACGGAGTATGTAGGATAATTGAGAGGGTGGGACTTATTTTTATGGGATACCTATTTATTGTTCTATGAGTGGTGGCTTTTATTTTATATTGTAAGGATGCAACAACTTTAGTGTCGTAGCCCAGTGTTTCCAAAGGAGCCTCTTGGAGTTAGTCACCAAACTCCCATTTCATTTAAATAGAAAATGGGGGTCTGCTTCCCTCAGGCCTCTTAGATCAGGCCGGCCTTACCACAGGGCAACGTGGGGTGACCACCCTGGGCCTCACTGTTTCATCTACTTCTGGGGACTCTTCAGTAGCCCCCATTTTCACCAAGGCAGGGTGTGTGGGCCCCGCCCCCTCCTACCAGGGCCACAAACAGGCACCTATAGAGCCCCATGGGCAGGGCCACCAGGAATCCTGCATTTTATCTTTGGCCTGGGCCCTGCAAAGTTTAAGGCCGGCCCTGCTCTTAGAAAACCCAATTCCATATTCTCTGATATTCTGTGTTTTGCTAAGTGAATTTTAGATTGTGTTTAAAACAGAAATTCCCACTTTTTTATATCCTTTTTTTTTTTTTTTTTGCTTGTGTGGCCCCATTTTGAGACTGCAATGTAATTCCAATCTCTGTCCCAACACCTCAGTGTGGACATGAAAGTCTATCAAACATCACACAGTCAGAATCACCCATCATCATTCACGGACGGCATAGTCCTCTACAAGAAATTGTTTGGAAATTGCCAGACTGAAATGTCCAACTTCCCCCACAAAGATACTATTTGAGTGCTTTTGAGGTCCCTATTATTGTAGCACCTAACAATCTTGATTGAACTGATTTTCAGAACACTGTCCCTGGGGGACAAGTAAGGACTTATCAACCCCATTTCACAGACAGGGGATTGGGTCAGAGAGAGAATCACATCTTCACAAGTAGCCTACAGCAGGCCAGGCCATTGAAACCTCACCCCCAGGGTTTCTGGAGCAGGGGCTGGGCCTGCAGCATCACTGCTCTGTCTTGCCTCGGTCCCAGTGACTCCCCCAAGAAGCCTCCCTGCCTTGTCCCATGTCACACCCCTCCTGTTCATCTCCACCCCCATCACACTTCCCAGCTTCCTGATTGACTGCCAACACACATATGAGGCTTTCCAGTAGCACCAAGAAGCTGGGTGGAGCAACTTCCTCTTTCTCCCCTGCATGTAACTTCCTTGTCTGCAATCCTTACTCTTGTTCTTGTTCCTAGTTCTGCCTCTCCTCTAGTCCTTGTCTTTAGTCTTGCCTCCCATTCCCCTTCCTTTCTTGTCCCCCAACCCTGATCCAGACCCTTTTCTTCCCCATACCCCTTGTCCTGGATGGCCCTCACCCCACAGCCCTTACACCAAGACCCAGGCAAGCACCCAAGTCATAGGACTATTCCTCCGACCCTCCCTCCTTTATAGCACCTTCCAGCCGAAAGGTTGACAAAACCATTTCCAAACATGAGGGTAAAATTCAGGACCATGTAGAGGCCCCGTTTACCTCTGAACTAACATTTATTCCTTATTTTGCAGGCTAAAAATGTTGGGATTTCAGCTGGAGTTAATTGTGCTATATAATAATGCTGCGAGATAAGCCACTGACACCCCTCTGTATTTCACCCATTAGATAAAACACTTTAAGGGCCTTGTTCTGATGTCTAGGGATGTGCAAACGTGGTTCAGATGTTCAGAGTTCAGGCCGAATTCAGCCTTTTCGGACGACCGAATCAAATGTTCAAACGGCCGAACAGTTCGGAAAAGATCGGATGAGTTCGGGGACGGGAAAAACATGACTTTGGGTGGGAAAAACCTGTCTGGAAGGAGGAGGCAGCTGAGGAGCAGACTTCCTGGCACCAGGGGTGGAGACCAGGGGTGGTTTCAGGGCCAAATGATACCGATACCGACAAAAAATATTCTGTTTCGGTATCTGTATTGATAGTGCTATTTTCGGATGTTTGGCCGACTTCGGCTGAACCGAACTCCACCAAACCGAACAACCGAACTTGGGTTTCGAACTGAACGTCCGAACATCCGAACCGCGTTCTGTTCGCACATCCCTACTGATGTCCTTACTCATACTGAAGAGCAAGTCCAGACTTAGAATTTGCAGGGCCCAGGGCGAAGATAAAATGTGTGGCGCCACCTCCTCTCCCGTGGCCACAGCCCTCCGAGGGCACTTTCTGAAGAGCCCTTGAAATGGTTATATTGGGGGCCCCTGGATCTTGCCTTGGTGAAAATAGGAGTGACTGGGGTTCCTGGAAGTAGAAAGAAGAGGGTGATCACTCTGGCTTGCCCTATGATAAGATTGGCCCTGCTGAGTAGTGTTCCTGATTCAACAAATCCCCTGTGAAAGAAGACTGAAAGCAGGAGGAAGGATGGAGGAAAATAATTAGAAAGAAAGGAAAGAGGAAACAATGAAGAGGAGCTGCAATATTAAAAGAGAAAGAAAAACAATGAGAAAAAGGCAAGGCAATGTGCGGATGCCTCCACAACTGGGAAGGGCAATAAAATAGATTTAGTAAGGCCTATTCCTGTAACAGGTATTACGAGGGAGGGGGAGGGGACCCCAGACAGTCATGGGACTAATATGGTCCAGCTGCCTTGTTCAATTGTGCCACTTTGGTTAAAACGGCATTAAAGAAACATAAAAATGAAAGTGTGAGAGAGAGAGAGAGAGAGGAGTGAAATGACTTTAATTCGTAGACAGAGGACATTAAAAAAAATAGCAGTGATTTGGGTTCTTTTATTCATTGTGACCCATAAAAGACCCAGACTGCGTTGCCAGTGGCTTTAAAAATCCAGGACCCTATTAAAACCACTTCTTCCAAGTAACTCAGTGCTTGGAAACTCACTTAGAGAAAAGGGAGGGGGAGATTGGGGGGAAAAAAGCCAATTTAATCAAGGGGAGACTTAGAGCGAGGAGCGCAGCTGATCTTACCTTTCAACAAGGAAAGCTTTCCGGATCAAACGGCTTAGATTGCCTGTTTGCCTAAAGAAGCCCTAAGGAATTGGCGCCAACCGACAGGGAGCTGCCCCCCCCCCTCCCCATACCTTCTCCTCAGGAGAGGACCCTGCCTACATTCCCAGATGCTAAACTAGGATTTATCCCTGCAGCTTTTGAAACTGTCTAGCTCAGGGGACAGTGGCCGGAATGAGATAAAGGGGGGAACTGATCAGCAGATAAATGAAATGGATAAAACCAGCACAGAGAGATAGAGAGGTGCTCGGGATTAAGTTCCCTTAGGATAAACAGCAGCCATGCTTTTTGTGAATTTTAGGGGGAGGGGTTGTTTTTTTGGAGGGGGTTTTTCGTTTAAAGTTCACACTGGGGCAGGCATTGATGATTGGTGTCTGATGCAATGTGGGAGCAAGGCAGAGTTTGGGTTTGCTCGGCTACTGAGTGGGACAGCGGAGGGGTTAGTGATTCAGTAGGTGGCACTCTTCCCTTTGGAGACACTCATCCCCTAGGCCCAAGCACACACCTTGATATATCAGCTGTCCCCATGTATTGCTGCATACACCGCACATTGCCAGCTCTGCAGTCACTGCCCTCTGTCCAACTCAAACGAGATTTATAATTAAAAGAATCATTCCTGGAGACCTGGCAACTTATTGATCTTGGTGTACATCTGTGTGTGGGTGTGCGTGCACGAACGCACGTGTGTCTGTCTTTCTCCTTGGGGAAATAAAAGAAGCCACATGCTTTAACAGGGATTGTGACACGATGTACAAAGAGGCAACAGGCTGTATCCCTTGCTCTTTGTTATCACCTAGGGAGCTGTGGGACTCGATAGAAAAATAACTCATTTGAAATATTCCCCCATTAGACTGAGGAAGCTTCATGCCCTTAAAAACAAGGTTTTGTTTCCTTCAAAACACCGAGGCCCAAGACCGATTCAAATGTCCTCCTTGCAAAATACTGGGGTGGGAATGACAGAATGGCCCTTTCTGGAACTCTAGGTGTTTTCAGACATGAGACTAACCCCAGTTTAATCACACTTGAACATTTCTTATGCATGTTGCAGGGCTGTATTGGTGCCCTATGCAGCCCTGCAACATGCATGATGGGTGGGGAGGCGCTTGTGTAAAAACACCCTAACTTATAGTACAGTATTTAGTGGCAGAGTGAGAGACATCTTTATTCCACACAGGACCAAGCTGCTGCTTCTTTTTTCTTCTCAGAGCACAGGCTAGATGCCTACAGGGGTAGAATGGGTCAGAATTAGGGTGCTTTCCCATGTGAGAAAATGTGCATCATTTGTCTTCGTGAGAAACTCCGAGAGGCACATACTTTGTGGTTTTTGTCATGTGGCAAAATAAAGCCACACAGCATTAGTGCCAATCATGTGGAGAATGCAGAGCTGGAAAATTGCCACCTGGAAAGTGTCCTCATCATTTCTAGGGATGGGCGAATGTGGTTCGGAAGTTCGGAGTTCAGACCGAACTTAGTCCGTTCAGTTGACCGAACTGAACTTCTGAACCGAACTCGAATATCAAACCAAACCAAACTGAACCAAATTTCCGAACTCCGTTCTGTTCACCCATCCCTAGTGGCAACACACACCCAAAAACCTGGTTTTGAATGGCCGAACTTGGTTCAGAAGTTCGGAATTCGACCGAACTCGGTCTGTTTGGTCGACCGAACTGAACTTCTGAACCGAACTCAAATTTCAAACCGAACTGAACTGAACCGAATTTCCAAACTCGAATTTCAAACTGAACCGAACCGAATTTCCGAACTCCGTTCTGTTCACCCATCCCTAATCATTTCCCCCCAGAATTTTTTGGCTTATTAGAAATACTCATTTTGGGACAAGAAATGAAAATTTGTTTTGTTGCAAAATCATTATTAGCATATTTGTTTGACCTGCCCCCTTCTTTTTGTGAAATTCTCCTTTAGTGGGAATTTCAGTACAGTATCATTATGTCTTCACTTGGTATCTCAGGAAGTCTCCCTTTTGGGAGGACAATTGACTTTTCAGTAACCAGTGAGAGCAGCACAGAGATTTCGTACTTGAATAAAGTTCTCGTCCTACGAGACACAAGCCCCTAGAGCCATACCAGTGTTGCACATGCAAGATGTGAATCTGCAACATACTCAGAATAGACTTAGATTGAAAGATCCCATGGCAATGCATTAGTTCTCATGGTCTATCTGCCACTGCATCTTTTCTGCTCTAAAAGGAAGAAATGCAAGTGAATAGTAGGAGAGCGGGGAGTTCAACCTATGCCTAGCTCTGCCTCCGACTTGTGTGATCTTGAATGAGTCACTTCCTTTTCCCTGCCCAAGTTTATCCATTTGTAGAAGAGATGAAATAACTAAACGTTTGCCTCCCAGACATGAGTGTCGTGAAGCTTTAATTAATGTTTATAAAACACTCTGTGATCTTTTGATGATAGGTGCTGTAGAAGGGCAAAGTAGCATCATTATTAATAGCACAATAAAATTAATATTTATACAGCCTCTATCACACTGTGCACAGCAAAGTATTTTACAGAGAGAATCGATCATCAGCCAAGGAGGGGAGGGAGGGCTGTAAGGGGAGATTTACAGAGGGGGTGAGACTCAGGAGAAAATCTAGTTATTTTGTTTCATTTTTTTCTCATTCCATCCTCTTCTTTTTGCCGCTTCCCCTCTTCCACTCATTACCGTTTCATGTGAATTAAAAGTCCTATTTGCGGTGGCTGTCCACACAATCAGTACCCTAGAATCCATTGCCTCCACCCTCTAGGGTGGGTCTTGATGGAGGAAGGCACATAGTACTAATATCACGTCTGCTGCAAGACAGTGGATGGGGTATTGGTACTACAAGGATGGCACAGTGAGGAGAGCAGAGGGCTTTGCAAATGAGGCTGTGAGCCAACGTGCAATCGGATAGCTTCTGGATGGCAATAATACTTGTTCAGATAATTAGTGTGAGACAAAGAGGGTCCCAGGCCCTTGAAGAGAGCCTTCTTCTTCACCACTGGGGACCTGCCCCTTCCAGGGGTATGAAGGTCAGCAAGCTCCAGGGGGCAGGCATCCTGCTGCTGGGAGCTGAACTGAACAGAACGGACCTGGAGCTCAGCCCTCAGTGCTGGCCAAGGTGCTGAAACCCAGAAGAGGAAAACCAAGGAGGCCCTACAGACCAGGGAGCTCAAGGGGCAGTGGGGCCTGAACTGTGGAGCCAGGGTGTGTCCTTGTACTTGAACTGGAGAGAGACACATGCAAGTAAAGGAAGCATGTGAGTCCAGAAGGGACATTGACTGCGAGTTGCTGGGCAGAGAAGTTGAGGACTAATGTGTATTGTTACAGTTGTGAGGAAGGAATAAAGTCCACAACTTGATGACTGAATCCTCTGTTCTGGACCCTGATTCATGTAGTACTAGATGCTACAAATACTTCCCACACTGCTGGAGAAGGGAATTTGTTACAGGGCTGTTGAAAAATAAATTGAGGGGTTTAGCCTTGAAATCAGCTCACCATGGAGATGACTGTAGGGATGGGCGAACAGAACAGAACAGAACAGAACATTTGGATGTTCAGCCGTTCGGTTTGAAACCCGAGTTCAGGTTCGGTTGTTCGGTTCAGCGGAGTTCGGTTTGGTCGAACATTTTAAAAAGTGCTATTGGTACCGAAACCGAAATTTTGTCGGTATCGGTATTTTGGGCCCTGAAACCACCCCTGGTGTCCACCCCTGGTGCCAGGAAGTCTCCTTCTCAGCTGCCTCCCCCTTCCAGTCATGTTTTTCCCACCCAAAGTCACATTTTTCCCACCCCTGAACTCATCCGAACTTTTCCGAACTGTTCGGAAGTTCGAGCGTTCGGTTCGGAATTTTGGTTTGGTCGTCCAGACAGGCCGAGTTTGGACCGAACTCCGAACTTCTGAACCGCATTAGCCCATCCTTAGATGACTGTGTGATGTCAGTCTCTTGCAAACACCCCCTGCTGGTTTTGTTAGATCTGTCGGCTGCTTATGATACCATTGACCATGAGGTGCTGGTGACGCACTTGCGGGACCGTGTTGGGATAGGCGGCATTTTTCTTGAATGGTTCCACTCTTTCCTTGCGAGAAGAACTCAGTGAGTGGTACTGGAGGACCATTCTTCGTCTCCCCAGGATTTTGCAGGTGGTGTTCCACAAGGTTCCATTCTGTCGCCCCTCCTGTTCAATTTGTATATGTAGCCGTGAGTGGGTTTGGAGTTCAGTGTCATTAGTATTCTGATGACACCCAGCTCTTCCTCTGGTTTTCATCTGACCCAGGCCCGATCATCTCGGTGCTTACTCAGTGTTTGACGGTTTTGGGAGACTGGATGAGGGCAAGTTGTCTGAAGTTAAATCCTGACAAGACAGAGGTGATGCTGGTTGGTGGGACTGATGGGCTGGGTGTGGAAGAGGTCCCCATCATTGATGGGGTCTGCCCATCCTTGGTCCCTCAGGTTTGGAGTATGGGGGTGCTCCTCAATTCACAGCTCGACCTGGTGGCTGTGGCAAGGAGTGCTTTTTGCCAGTTACATCTTGCGTGACCATATGTCTCAGACTCCGACCTGACCACCATCATCCATGCCTTCATCACGTCAAGATTGGACTACTGCAGCACACTCTACGTGGGGCTACCCTTGCTGACAGTCTGGAAATTTCAGCTGGTGCAGATCATGGCAGCCTGTCTCCTTCTGAGGATGGGTTGCCATGAGCATATTACACCAGTGCTTCATTCATTGCACTGGCTGTCCATAGTCTTCCAGGCTCAATTCAAGATTTTGGTATTGGTCTTTAAAGCCCTAAATGGCTTGGACGCTACTTATCTGTTGGGCCACCTCACCCCCCAGTTCCTGGATCGGCCCCTACAGTCATCAGAGTGCACCCCACTTGAAGTCCCCTGTGTCTGTTGGATGAGGACGATGGAGAGGGCATTCTTGGTGGCCACTCCAAGACTGTCAAATTCCCTCATGGTATAGGTTGTCTGTCCCCGGATCTTTCCTCCTTCCAAAGGCCGTGTAAGACCTGGCTGATTCACTGGACATTTGGCAAGGGAGACGGAGTATGTAGGATAATTGAGAGGGTGGGACTTATTTTTATGGGATACCTATTTATTGTTCTATGAGTGGTGGCTTTTATTTTATATTGTAAGGATGCAACAACTTTAGTGTCGTAGCCCAGTGTTTCCAAAGGAGCCTCTTGGAGTTAGTCACCAAACTCCCATTTCATTTAAATAGAAAATGGGGGTCTGCTTCCCTCAGGCCTCTTAGATCAGGCCGGCCTTACCACAGGGCAACGTGGGGTGACCACCCTGGGCCTCACTGTTTCATCTACTTCTGGGGACTCTTCAGTAGCCCCCATTTTCACCAAGGCAGGGTGTGTGGGCCCCGCCCCCTCCTACCAGGGCCACAAACAGGCACCTATAGAGCCCCATGGGCAGGGCCACCAGGAATCCTGCATTTTATCTTTGGCCTGGGCCCTGCAAAGTTTAAGGCCGGCCCTGCTCTTAGAAAACCCAATTCCATATTCTCTGATATTCTGTGTTTTGCTAAGTGAATTTTAGATTGTGTTTAAAACAGAAATTCCCACTTTTTTATATCCTTTTTTTTTTTTTTTTTGCTTGTGTGGCCCCATTTTGAGACTGCAATGTAATTCCAATCTCTGTCCCAACACCTCAGTGTGGACATGAAAGTCTATCAAACATCACACAGTCAGAATCACCCATCATCATTCACGGACGGCATAGTCCTCTACAAGAAATTGTTTGGAAATTGCCAGACTGAAATGTCCAACTTCCCCCACAAAGATACTATTTGAGTGCTTTTGAGGTCCCTATTATTGTAGCACCTAACAATCTTGATTGAACTGATTTTCAGAACACTGTCCCTGGGGGACAAGTAAGGACTTATCAACCCCATTTCACAGACAGGGGATTGGGTCAGAGAGAGAATCACATCTTCACAAGTAGCCTACAGCAGGCCAGGCCATTGAAACCTCACCCCCAGGGTTTCTGGAGCAGGGGCTGGGCCTGCAGCATCACTGCTCTGTCTTGCCTCGGTCCCAGTGACTCCCCCAAGAAGCCTCCCTGCCTTGTCCCATGTCACACCCCTCCTGTTCATCTCCACCCCCATCACACTTCCCAGCTTCCTGATTGACTGCCAACACACATATGAGGCTTTCCAGTAGCACCAAGAAGCTGGGTGGAGCAACTTCCTCTTTCTCCCCTGCATGTAACTTCCTTGTCTGCAATCCTTACTCTTGTTCTTGTTCCTAGTTCTGCCTCTCCTCTAGTCCTTGTCTTTAGTCTTGCCTCCCATTCCCCTTCCTTTCTTGTCCCCCAACCCTGATCCAGACCCTTTTCTTCCCCATACCCCTTGTCCTGGATGGCCCTCACCCCACAGCCCTTACACCAAGACCCAGGCAAGCACCCAAGTCATAGGACTATTCCTCCGACCCTCCCTCCTTTATAGCACCTTCCAGCCGAAAGGTTGACAAAACCATTTCCAAACATGAGGGTAAAATTCAGGACCATGTAGAGGCCCCGTTTACCTCTGAACTAACATTTATTCCTTATTTTGCAGGCTAAAAATGTTGGGATTTCAGCTGGAGTTAATTGTGCTATATAATAATGCTGCGAGATAAGCCACTGACACCCCTCTGTATTTCACCCATTAGATAAAACACTTTAAGGGCCTTGTTCTGATGTCTAGGGATGTGCAAACGTGGTTCAGATGTTCAGAGTTCAGGCCGAATTCAGCCTTTTCGGACGACCGAATCAAATGTTCAAACGGCCGAACAGTTCGGAAAAGATCGGATGAGTTCGGGGACGGGAAAAACATGACTTTGGGTGGGAAAAACCTGTCTGGAAGGAGGAGGCAGCTGAGGAGCAGACTTCCTGGCACCAGGGGTGGAGACCAGGGGTGGTTTCAGGGCCAAATGATACCGATACCGACAAAAAATATTCTGTTTCGGTATCTGTATTGATAGTGCTATTTTCGGATGTTTGGCCGACTTCGGCTGAACCGAACTCCACCAAACCGAACAACCGAACTTGGGTTTCGAACTGAACGTCCGAACATCCGAACCGCGTTCTGTTCGCACATCCCTACTGATGTCCTTACTCATACTGAAGAGCAAGTCCAGACTTAGAATTTGCAGGGCCCAGGGCGAAGATAAAATGTGTGGCGCCACCTCCTCTCCCGTGGCCACAGCCCTCCGAGGGCACTTTCTGAAGAGCCCTTGAAATGGTTATATTGGGGGCCCCTGGATCTTGCCTTGGTGAAAATAGGAGTGACTGGGGTTCCTGGAAGTAGAAAGAAGAGGGTGATCACTCTGGCTTGCCCTATGATAAGATTGGCCCTGCTGAGTAGTGTTCCTGATTCAACAAATCCCCTGTGAAAGAAGACTGAAAGCAGGAGGAAGGATGGAGGAAAATAATTAGAAAGAAAGGAAAGAGGAAACAATGAAGAGGAGCTGCAATATTAAAAGAGAAAGAAAAACAATGAGAAAAAGGCAAGGCAATGTGCGGATGCCTCCACAACTGGGAAGGGCAATAAAATAGATTTAGTAAGGCCTATTCCTGTAACAGGTATTACGAGGGAGGGGGAGGGGACCCCAGACAGTCATGGGACTAATATGGTCCAGCTGCCTTGTTCAATTGTGCCACTTTGGTTAAAACGGCATTAAAGAAACATAAAAATGAAAGTGTGAGAGAGAGAGAGAGAGAGGAGTGAAATGACTTTAATTCGTAGACAGAGGACATTAAAAAAAATAGCAGTGATTTGGGTTCTTTTATTCATTGTGACCCATAAAAGACCCAGACTGCGTTGCCAGTGGCTTTAAAAATCCAGGACCCTATTAAAACCACTTCTTCCAAGTAACTCAGTGCTTGGAAACTCACTTAGAGAAAAGGGAGGGGGAGATTGGGGGGAAAAAAGCCAATTTAATCAAGGGGAGACTTAGAGCGAGGAGCGCAGCTGATCTTACCTTTCAACAAGGAAAGCTTTCCGGATCAAACGGCTTAGATTGCCTGTTTGCCTAAAGAAGCCCTAAGGAATTGGCGCCAACCGACAGGGAGCTGCCCCCCCCCTCCCCATACCTTCTCCTCAGGAGAGGACCCTGCCTACATTCCCAGATGCTAAACTAGGATTTATCCCTGCAGCTTTTGAAACTGTCTAGCTCAGGGGACAGTGGCCGGAATGAGATAAAGGGGGGAACTGATCAGCAGATAAATGAAATGGATAAAACCAGCACAGAGAGATAGAGAGGTGCTCGGGATTAAGTTCCCTTAGGATAAACAGCAGCCATGCTTTTTGTGAATTTTAGGGGGAGGGGTTGTTTTTTTGGAGGGGGTTTGTCGTTTAAAGTTCACACTGGGGCAGGCATTGATGATTGGTGTCTGATGCAATGTGGGAGCAAGGCAGAGTTTGGGTTTGCTCGGCTACTGAGTGGGACAGCGGAGGGGTTAGTGATTCAGTAGGTGGCACTCTTCCCTTTGGAGACACTCATCCCCTAGGCCCAAGCACACACCTTGATATATCAGCTGTCCCCATGTATTGCTGCATACACCGCACATTGCCAGCTCTGCAGTCACTGCCCTCTGTCCAACTCAAACGAGATTTATAATTAAAAGAATCATTCCTGGAGACCTGGCAACTTATTGATCTTGGTGTACATCTGTGTGTGGGTGTGCGTGCACGAACGCACGTGTGTCTGTCTTTCTCCTTGGGGAAATAAAAGAAGCCACATGCTTTAACAGGGATTGTGACACGATGTACAAAGAGGCAACAGGCTGTATCCCTTGCTCTTTGTTATCACCTAGGGAGCTGTGGGACTCGATAGAAAAATAACTCATTTGAAATATTCCCCCATTAGACTGAGGAAGCTTCATGCCCTTAAAAACAAGGTTTTGTTTCCTTCAAAACACCGAGGCCCAAGACCGATTCAAATGTCCTCCTTGCAAAATACTGGGGTGGGAATGACAGAATGGCCCTTTCTGGAACTCTAGGTGTTTTCAGACATGAGACTAACCCCAGTTTAATCACACTTGAACATTTCTTATGCATGTTGCAGGGCTGTATTGGTGCCCTATGCAGCCCTGCAACATGCATAAGAAATGTTCAAGTGTGGTTAAACTGGGGTTAGCGTCATGTCTGAAAACACCCAGGGAAGGCTAGCAAACGTTGCCCGTCCTGTGAGCCACGCTGAAAGTTAGTACAAGCTTGGAGAGCCACATAGAAACTTTGGGAGAGGGATGTTTAAGGGGGGTGCTCAGGAAGAGGGGGTCCGGATCATGGCTCTGTGTCATGGATTCATCTCCTAGCCTTGTGGGCATGCCCTCATGTCTGGTTTCTTGCCTTGAGCTCAGTCTTTCAGTGCTTGGGGGTAGGAACTGGATCCACAGGAGAGATTCAGGGCCCGGAAAGGGGCCAAATTAAAAACAAGCAATAGCTGTGGGCCGCATCTGGCTTCATGCTTGAGGTTCTCCACCCTTGCTGTAGGATGAAGCAGAAACAAATACTAGATTTTAAAAAAATAATAATTAAAAAAATCACGAATATTATTTGTATTTTGGGATCGCCTTCCAAATTATATCCACATCAAAAATAGGCATTTATTGGCCTATCCACTTCTTTGGATACCCTGGTTCGATTTCTTTACTTATTTTTCTATGTTGGTTAATCGTTTTGGTTATTTTGCAGTTTGTTTAGGTAATGGTGCAGGCACAATAACATTAATAGTGCTGAAATAAAAATGACCAAATAACTGAACCAATATTATTGAAATAACAGACCCAAAATAACCCTCAATTGATACCTGATGCAACAGAAACCAATAGCAAGTTATTAACCACTTTGCCAGGTCTGCTTTGACTAGTGCAAATTCAGCAGGTTTGTTCATTTCTGTAGCTTCTTGTTTCAGCTTTAGTGTAGAGGCATATTTGGGCCAGAGTGGGATTACTTTTAGGGCTGAAACAGAAATCTGATTACTTTTAAATGTGCCTCCCTTTCACCGCTTACGTTGTAGGAGGTGCATGGCAATGTGACAGTGACAGGTCTTGGCACTTTGAGACCTGGATGAGGGGCACATGTGCTAAGGCTCCGGGGCCCTGCTGCTGCCTTGTCGTGTCCCCACCCTAAATTAAGTAAGGAGTGACTTAATGGTAAAACAGTACCCAGATGGTACTCATTTCAGGCACTATGCTGGGTATCCTGAATTCAGTGGGATTGTCCAGTTGTGCAACCAACTACCCCTTTCTGTTCTAATTGCAGCCACATGGGGATGAAAGCCATCTTTGAAAAAGTCTGTTGTCTGCTTCGTAGGCTGAAAGAGAAGTAACAATGTCCTGTCCCCATTCTCTTGATTTCTTTCTTCTTGACCAAAACACAAAGATTTCCTGTGAGAGACAGAGAGCTGAAGTGATTTGCTCTACCCCACACAGCATACGAGTGACTCAAGCATAGAGGGCTAACCCAAAGGCTTACATACTGCTTAAATCCCACTTATGCCTTGTTTAAAAAATGTAAATTTGTGTTGTGGCCTTGTAGCTGGCCTTTGCCACAGGATGTGTTTCCTCTAAGTCCCCTTGTCTGTGCCTGTCTAGTCACCATCCTTTTGAACTATTCCTTTGTCGTCTCTGCTTCCCTTCCTCCCTTAGGTTTCTCATTCCTTTTTCAGTTCCACCCTTGTCCCTGTCTCTCTTCCTCTCCCTGCCCTTCTGTCTGTTCTCCATCTTACCTATGCCCACATATGGCTGAAAAAGGAATGATTGATTCCAGGCAAGAAGCCAGTTAAGAGATTGCATGAATCAGGGGATAATAGGTATAGAAAAGAACTGCTAATCCTAGCGGGGACTTCAGGAAAGCCAGTGAATGGGACTGGGAGAGGCTTTATGGTTTTAATCAGGTGCAATAAGCCACAGAGGGATATTGTTATTGGAACCTGTCAACTCACCAAGCCTTATACAGAATAAACGGAGATGCCGAAAGTGCTCAGCCACCAGGGAGGGATGCAAGCTCGGTCACAAGTGGTCCATGAATGTTAGTCCTTTGGATGTCGTCTAGCATCGATAACAAAATTTAGTTTTTTGGACATTGAGAAGTGCACACTATTTTCAGGGGAGGAAAAATAGTTTCCAGACACTTTCCTGCTTGTGGCTATGAGGGAAACCATCTGTCCCCAGAAGAGTTTCTTTGCCTGTCAGTACTAGGCTAGCTGCATCCAAAGTGTCTAATAAGAGCGGGGAATTCCATTAGCCGCTGCTTGAGAATCTAATTTAGCTGAGCCAGCCAGAGAATCTGTTCTCCATTTGTTGCAGAGGAAATAACAAGCCGGGATGGCAAATTCCTTTGTGCGCAGCCTCGCGGCCTTGCAGAGTGCCTTTTAAGAGTTATTTGGGGATTTAGCCTGATGTAATTGAGGAAACCACAAAATCCAGAGACTGTTGTACTTGGCAAGGTAGCTCATTCTTTTCTCTTAACGCAGCATTGTCCTTTAATAAAGTCCGAACAAGCATTCATAAAGCATTAATGCTCTCTGGCATTTCAACAGGCCTTTACTGAGCACTCTCTTGGTTTCCATTCAGGGACCTGCTTTTCTCCAAGACATCTACAGAGCATCCATTTTCCTAGAAAGATTTGCCTCCATCTGTTGCATAGACTTCTATAATAGACTCACGGAAGCCATTACCTCCCCAGCCAGGAATCAGAGAAATTATCCTCCATATCAGTCTAAAGTGTTCCATGCCTCAGCCTCCAGCTGGTTTGGGGAAGAGCTATGAAAGGAAGACAGCGCTCTTGGTTTGACAGAAATGAGAACCTGGTCTGTCAAGATATTAGATGTCAGGGTGCAGGTGACAGTGCTTTAGCAGACACTTCTTCATAGTGCTTGATGCAAAAGCCATAGATATCAGGCTTATTCTCTCCCCCCCCACCCCCCAATCCCACCCAACTGTAGCCAGATTTGAATGAGGCTGAAAGAGGAGATCCCTTTGAGCCGGCAAAGAGGAAACAGAGAAGCAATGAGGTGAACAGAAACAGTGACAAGAAATAGAGAGGGAAGGGAACTGTAGGAGGACCATCCCTCTGGGTTTGATAGGGAGTCTCTCGGGTCTTAATCTTTCATCTCTGGAAGAAGCCTCCATTGCTCCAGGTTATCTAGGGTGCAACTCAGTGGCATAGCAAGGCTGTTGCCGGCCTTGGCTCATGTCCAAGTTATGGGACCACCAAGGGTTGGGGGTAGGATCTCCAGGGAGTGGGGGCTCTGGGTTGGGGGCAGGAGCAAACCCCATCAGGAGGGAAGTTTTCAGAGTGGGGACAAGGCTAGCACTCTGCTCCCATCCACTCTGAAAACTTCCTTCTTGGGGAGCCCTTTGCAAAGTGGCCTTAGCATTGCTAGGAAATTTTCACAGTAGGTGGGGGAGAAGCTCGGACTGCTTGAAAAGGCCAAGGATCCCCTTAGAATCCAGGGCCTGGGCTCAACTGAGCCCCCTGGATCCATGGTAGCTGTGCTTCTCGTGCATGGGGATAACCCAGAGAAATTGAGGCTGTGCAGCACAGGGCCGTATTAGAGTGGAGTGTGGCAAAGTGATTCTCCCCCATTTCTGATTTGATCCACTCTCTTTAGAGCACTGTGATATCATGGTGCTGCTCTGAAGGGCACTGTGACCTTCTTGGAAAGAGGTGGGGGGGTCCTCCCCCCCCCCCCGG
>QEPC01009472.1:17793392-17824142 GCA_003113815.1 Sphenodon punctatus | reverse complement strand
CACACTTGAACATTTCTTATGCATGTTGCAGGGCTGTATTGGTGCCCTATGCAGCCCTGCAACATGCATAAGAAATGTTCAAGTGTGGTTAAACTGGGGTTAGCGTCATGTCTGAAAACACCCAGGGAAGGCTAGCAAACGTTGCCCGTCCTGTGAGCCACGCTGAAAGTTAGTACAAGCTTGGAGAGCCACATAGAAACTTTGGGAGAGGGATGTTTAAGGGGGGTGCTCAGGAAGAGGGGGTCCGGATCATGGCTCTGTGTCATGGATTCATCTCCTAGCCTTGTGGGCATGCCCTCATGTCTGGTTTCTTGCCTTGAGCTCAGTCTTTCAGTGCTTGGGGGTAGGAACTGGATCCACAGGAGAGATTCAGGGCCCGGAAAGGGGCCAAATTAAAAACAAGCAATAGCTGTGGGCCGCATCTGGCTTCATGCTTGAGGTTCTCCACCCTTGCTGTAGGATGAAGCAGAAACAAATACTAGATTTTAAAAAAATAATAATTAAAAAAATCACGAATATTATTTGTATTTTGGGATCGCCTTCCAAATTATATCCACATCAAAAATAGGCATTTATTGGCCTATCCACTTCTTTGGATACCCTGGTTCGATTTCTTTACTTATTTTTCTATGTTGGTTAATCGTTTTGGTTATTTTGCAGTTTGTTTAGGTAATGGTGCAGGCACAATAACATTAATAGTGCTGAAATAAAAATGACCAAATAACTGAACCAATATTATTGAAATAACAGACCCAAAATAACCCTCAATTGATACCTTATGCAACAGAAACCAATAGCAAGTTATTAACAACTTTGCCAGGTCTGCTTTGACTAGTGCAAATTCAGCAGGTTTGTTCATTTCTGTAGCTTCTTGTTTCAGCTTTAGTGTAGAGGCATATTTGGGCCAGAGTGGGATTACTTTTAGGGCTGAAACAGAAATCTGATTACTTTTAAATGTGCCTCCCTTTCACCGCTTACGTTGTAGGAGGTGCATGGCAATGTGACAGTGACAGGTCTTGGCACTTTGAGACCTGGATGAGGGGCACATGTGCTAAGGCTCCGGGGCCCTGCTGCTGCCTTGTCGTGTCCCCACCCTAAATTAAGTAAGGAGTGACTTAATGGTAAAACAGTACCCAGATGGTACTCATTTCAGGCACTATGCTGGGTATCCTGAATTCAGTGGGATTGTCCAGTTGTGCAACCAACTACCCCTTTCTGTTCTAATTGCAGCCACATGGGGATGAAAGCCATCTTTGAAAAAGTCTGTTGTCTGCTTCGTAGGCTGAAAGAGAAGTAACAATGTCCTGTCCCCATTCTCTTGATTTCTTTCTTCTTGACCAAAACACAAAGATTTCCTGTGAGAGACAGAGAGCTGAAGTGATTTGCTCTACCCCACACAGCATACGAGTGACTCAAGCATAGAGGGCTAACCCAAAGGCTTACATACTGCTTAAATCCCACTTATGCCTTGTTTAAAAAATGTAAATTTGTGTTGTGGCCTTGTAGCTGGCCTTTGCCACAGGATGTGTTTCCTCTAAGTCCCCTTGTCTGTGCCTGTCTAGTCACCATCCTTTTGAACTATTCCTTTGTCGTCTCTGCTTCCCTTCCTCCCTTAGGTTTCTCATTCCTTTTTCAGTTCCACCCTTGTCCCTGTCTCTCTTCCTCTCCCTGCCCTTCTGTCTGTTCTCCATCTTACCTATGCCCACATATGGCTGAAAAAGGAATGATTGATTCCAGGCAAGAAGCCAGTTAAGAGATTGCATGAATCAGGGGATAATAGGTATAGAAAAGAACTGCTAATCCTAGCGGGGACTTCAGGAAAGCCAGTGAATGGGACTGGGAGAGGCTTTATGGTTTTAATCAGGTGCAATAAGCCACAGAGGGATATTGTTATTGGAACCTGTCAACTCACCAAGCCTTATACAGAATAAACGGAGATGCCGAAAGTGCTCAGCCACCAGGGAGGGATGCAAGCTCGGTCACAAGTGGTCCATGAATGTTAGTCCTTTGGATGTCGTCTAGCATCGATAACAAAATTTAGTTTTTTGGACATTGAGAAGTGCACACTATTTTCAGGGGAGGAAAAATAGTTTCCAGACACTTTCCTGCTTGTGGCTATGAGGGAAACCATCTGTCCCCAGAAGAGTTTCTTTGCCTGTCAGTACTAGGCTAGCTGCATCCAAAGTGTCTAATAAGAGCGGGGAATTCCATTAGCCGCTGCTTGAGAATCTAATTTAGCTGAGCCAGCCAGAGAATCTGTTCTCCATTTGTTGCAGAGGAAATAACAAGCCGGGATGACAAATTCCTTTGTGCGCAGCCTCGCGGCCTTGCAGAGTGCCTTTTAAGAGTTATTTGGGGATTTAGCCTGATGTAATTGAGGAAACCACAAAATCCAGAGACTGTTGTACTTGGCAAGGTAGCTCATTCTTTTCTCTTAACGCAGCATTGTCCTTTAATAAAGTCCGAACAAGCATTCATAAAGAATTAATGCTCTCTGGCATTTCAACAGGCCTTTACTGAGCACTCTCTTGGTTTCCATTCAGGGACCTGCTTTTCTCCAAGACATCTACAGAGCATCCATTTTCCTAGAAAGATTTGCCTCCATCTGTTGCATAGACTTCTATAATAGACTCACGGAAGCCATTACCTCCCCAGCCAGGAATCAGAGAAATTATCCTCCATATCAGTCTAAAGTGTTCCATGCCTCAGCCTCCAGCTGGTTTGGGGAAGAGCTATGAAAGGAAGACAGCGCTCTTGGTTTGACAGAAATGAGAACCTGGTCTGTCAAGATATTAGATGTCAGGGTGCAGGTGACAGTGCTTTAGCAGACACTTCTTCATAGTGCTTGATGCAAAAGCCATAGATATCAGGCTTATTCTCTCCCCCCCCACCCCCCAATCCCACCCAACTGTAGCCAGATTTGAATGAGGCTGAAAGAGGAGATCCCTTTGAGCCGGCAAAGAGGAAACAGAGAAGCAATGAGGTGAACAGAAACAGTGACAAGAAATAGAGAGGGAAGGGAACTGTAGGAGGACCATCCCTCTGGGTTTGATAGGGAGTCTCTCGGGTCTTAATCTTTCATCTCTGGAAGAAGCCTCCATTGCTCCAGGTTATCTAGGGTGCAACTCAGTGGCATAGCAAGGCTGTTGCCGGCCTTGGCTCATGTCCAAGTTATGGGACCACCAAGGGTTGGGGGTAGGATCTCCAGGGAGTGGGGGCTCTGGGTTGGGGGCAGGAGCAAACCCCATCAGGAGGGAAGTTTTCAGAGTGGGGACAAGGCTAGCACTCTGCTCCCATCCACTCTGAAAACTTCCTTCTTGGGGAGCCCTTTGCAAAGTGGCCTTAGCATTGCTAGGAAATTTTCACAGTAGGTGGGGGAGAAGCTCGGACTGCTTGAAAAGGCCAAGGATCCCCTTAGAATCCAGGGCCTGGGCTCAACTGAGCCCCCTGGATCCATGGTAGCTGTGCTTCTCGTGCATGGGGATAACCCAGAGAAATTGAGGCTGTGCAGCACAGGGCCGTATTAGAGTGGAGTGTGGCAAAGTGATTCTCCCCCATTTCTGATTTGATCCACTCTCTTTAGAGCACTGTGATATCATGGTGCTGCTCTGAAGGGCACTGTGACCTTCTTGGAAAGAGGTGGGGGGGTCCTCCCCCCCCCCCCGGCTGTTTTCAGATCAATGCTTCTTAGTAGGTGGCTCCCCTACCTCCCTATCACATTAACTCATTTCTCTGATTAGTATATAGCTGTGGTGTGTTTGCAGCCTCCATCTCGGCTGTATAGGAGTCTAAGTAGGAAGAAAGGTAGTTAACTGTGGACAGTACATAGGATAGTCACACAAACGCTTGTTTAGAAGTTAGTATTTCCTAACCTACTTTCTTGCCTACTTTCACACAAACACCGTGGTTAAAGTGATGGTAAAGATGTGTTTACTGTGGTGAGGGGTTCTCCTCCGAGCGTCATGCTCCTGTGTACCGTTCATGGGAGTTCCCTGGTTACGCCTTACGTACAGTCCTCTTTTTCTCACCACAAACTTCAGTGCTTCCTCCTTTGTGTTTCCATTACATAACATCTTTGCCTCATTGACTCCTAGCTTGCTACTCCCTCCCATCCCCACCACCCTGTATTAGCACTGTAGTGTCCCACTGCAGGATGTTGCTACTCAACTCCAGACATTTCCCTTTAAAAACAAAACAAAAAAATAATTCCGTGTTCAAAGCCATGGGGAGGTTTATATTAGTCTTACATTTTCTAACATCTGGTATTTGTCAAACTTAAGTTTTGAGCCCCCGCATGACCTTTTCCTTTTAACTTGGGCCATTCTTGGAAATTTGCAAGAATGGTGATACCAGGGTAATTTATCTTGGTGTATATGTAAATAGATAATGCACCAGTTGTTGATGCTCGGGAATATTTAGAATAATTTCTAGCTTTTGTCAAGCAAATAACCCTTGTTTGCCAAGTCTTGGGAATGGCTTTTGGTCGGCAGGCCTTTGCACGCAACCGTTAATAGCTGCACAGTGAACGAAACTTTATCCCTGGGCAGAGGGCCCACACCAAGTCTTCAGTCCTGTCTTTGAGGTAAAAGTGGGTCAAAGTAAGATTGCATTTGTGTTTAGGTCTTGTAAATCAATTTCTTCAGAAATTGCAGGCGGGTCCGGGGTAGAAATATAATGGAATAATAAATAAATAAACAAATACATAAACAAATTGTACAGGCCCTGGAGAGAGTGTGTGTATTTTTGTGCATGGGGCAAGGTGGGGCTTATCCAGTAAGACTCCAGTAAGAATAACTGATCAAATCCATCTTGCTCTTCTACCCTCTACCTTATTAGGGTTTCCACCCCTGCCTCAGGGAGAAAACCTGAATGAGGCAGGGCTGTGTTGGAGGGGATAGGGAAAGGGGGCCATTACACCCCTTTCCAACATATGGTGATTTCAGACGTGACAGGGCGCCTATTGGCCCCATCACGGAATCACCTTTCTGATTCCCAGCCAGAATCAGAACGGCCCGTCAACAGATGAGCCGGCTGATTCCGACAGGGATTCTAGGGAGGCGGCGGGGCCGCGCGGCACAATGTGCGGCCGCACAACCACGCTCCCCCAGAAGCCCGCCCTCCTGGAGACAGGTGGGCAAAGTGGCCAATATGCCCGCTGCACCCGATTCCGTCCCGGGGTCTGGGCCACGGCCCGGAATCGGCGGCAGTAACAGACGTAACCGTCCACCGATTCCGGGCCGTGGTTCAATTAACCATGCTTTCGGGGATGGTGCCCGGACTACCCTTGAAAGCGTGGTTATTTTGCTCATCACTGGTGGTTCACCGTGGTGAACATCTGGCGGCGAGCAACCAGATGTTACGGGACCATCCGCCACCACGGGATTGTCCGTGGTTGAATGTGATCTCGTAACGTCTGTAATTACCCATAGTCCCATCCATTATGGGGCATTGCTATATTAGAATGTTCCATGGAAGGCAGAGCCACATTAAAAAGGGGTGTAGCACAGGGGCTAACACAAATCCTTTCGACAGAACCCCAGCCTTGCGGAGTGTCGTGACCTTGCAGCATGTCATAGGGCTGGGTCATGTCAGGAAGCTTGGTAACGTCCCTATGGGCTGCCAGTGCCCATTTCCTGAAGTGCCCCCCAGCCTCCCTCTCTCTCTCTCCACACAGACACACACACACAGACACACACACACAGACACAGACACACACACACGTACACGTGTCTCCAGAAGCCCTGACTCTCCAGTTTAGCCAAGGAGAAAGCAAGACTTCCCATCCACCCCTTGGAGCCCAAAGACCCTGGTTCAAAATATGGAGTGTCCGGGTAAATCCCATAGTACTGGCAACCCTACTCCTTACCCTACTAAAACTTTAAAGCTACTGAGTTCAACATTGGAAGCTGATTCTGAATAGACAGCTGTTAAACCTAAAGGGTGGGTGGGTGAGTGAGTGGTGGATAGAGGATGTCAGGGGAGGGTGGGTAGAAAATCCCTCTGTGGTGTTAAGATTTTTAGATATACAGTTTTGATAAAAGCTTGCAAGACCTGAATTTTCTATCAAGGCTAATGTAGCATGGCAGATTTTGTCTGAGTTTGCAGAGGATCACATTTGCAGCTCCTGTGAGGCGGGGAAGGGGGCTCAATAGGCTATTTTCCACATCTGTGCTCTGTATAAAAAAAATAAAAAAGATTACTCTCTTTTCTTAAATCTATCTATCTATCTATCTATCTATCTATCTATCTATCTATCTATCTATCTATCTATCAGGCTTTGATTGAAGGTTTAAATTTATCTGCTATGAACCTAATAGATTGCATACTAAATGCAGGCTATGGTGTAGAAGCTATTTATGTGTGTGTCCAGAGTTGTCTGGAATATTTCATTATCCTCCTCATCATTGTAACTGTGGGTAACTCGCCTCCATGCATAGGACCAGCACAGGGTATATGCATGGATGTGAATTTGGCCATCGCTGTATTATGAAGCTCATTTTACAAAGTTTATAATAAAGTTTATAACACTGGCATTGGGGGGCTAGGTAATGCATGTGTAAATTGTGTCTTGTGGCCAGGGCCCCATGGATTCTGCATTTCCACCACTGCTGCCAATGGGGAAAATGCATATTTCTATGTCCTGTACAGCACCAGGCACATGGCTGGCGCTATATAAATGTTTATAATAATAATAACTAACACTGCATGGGACCCTGGTTGTGGCTTTCAGCTATATGAAGAATTTGATACATGGCTCTTGGTGTTGGGAACGTTAATGGGTGTGGGTGTGTTCTGAATAGCCCTAGCAGAAATGCTGTAGTCCAAGGGGGGGGGCTGTAAGTGGGTCTCCCTGCCCCTGGCATACGTTTCTGCAGGATCCACTCCCAAACACTGGTCGAAACAATTTTTTCTTTCACCAGCATGCCTCTTATTTACACCAGGCACAGACCTTCCCCATATATTAATAGACAGAACAGCTCATTCAGTACTTCACTGTTCCCTTTTAGGAGTTTTTGTTAGCACAGCCCCCCTGGCCTGAGGCATTCTCTGCCAGCCGGTTCACCTTCTGTGGAGAGACTACTGGCCTGGCCCCTTGCCAGCCAGTTCCCACAGCAGCCCTGTGTGCTATAGGGGCCTTGGGGCAGGTTCCCTGGCCCCCTTCAACTGGGCCTTCAAGGCAGAGGTCTCCGACTTCTCCCTTGCCTCTCCTGATTGGAGTAGAACTGTGAGCTTCCTAGTACAACCTTGCATAGTTTAGGCTCAGCTGACTTGCAGACCCACGCCCAGCTGGAGCTACTCAGCTGAACTCTGTTGGCTTCCTTGCCACTCGGCCACTTAAAGGGCCACCAGCTACTTGCTTAAGCCCAACTTTCTCCCGTTGGGCTGCATCCCTGCAAGGACTTACCCCCAAACCCATGAGTCTCTCAGCCTGTAGGGGTGTGCACCAGGCCCCCACGTCATTTTTGTTATTGTTATTAACAACAATGTCGTTTTAGTTATCTGTGTCGTTCTCGGTACCGTTTCAAACAAATATTTTATTTTTGGTATCGTTTTGTTATCGATTCCCATAGGGAGACAGAGGAAGGGAAAAGGGAAACTATTATCTAATCAATCATCTATATAACTATTCTAATCTAATCTATATGTCTATAATATATATCTATATCTAATCTATACTACCTATCTGTATATAATGTACAGGGGGGAGAAGGGCAGGGAAAGGGAGAAGGTAAAATGTAGGGTATGAGGAAGGAAAGGTGTCGGTAATACAATGAGGGCTATGGAGGATTTTTTGTGTGCAAGCACCACAGTTCTTTAAATGCAACCTGACAAGCAGAGCTCTCATAGAACGGAGAGAAAAAGCCTAGCCCTCCCATTATAAAGTGTTGCAGTGCCCTCCCCAAGAGACCCCCTGATTGGTTGTGGGAGGCAGCAGGCATTGAGCAATCACAGAGTGCCATGAGACTGCTGGGGCCTGCTTGCGCTGCTCATTGGCCAGTGATACATCCATCAGATACTGCTGAGCTGCTCGCCCCTCCCAACACAGGCACAGTTCAAGAGTTCAGCCCTGTTTAGGGCTCCAAGATGTCTGTTCCCTCCTCTCCTCTCTACATTTCCCCTCCAAAACCCAACTGCCACAGCACTAATAATAACAACACTGTCGTTTTCATTATCGGTATTGTTATTCTCTGTTGTCGTTTTCATTATCAGTATTGTTATTCTCGGTTGTCATTTTCGTTATTGCAATAACGAAAACGAAAATTTTAGTTTTCGTTATTGCAATAACGAAATGACATGCACACCCCATCAGCCTGCAAGAACATGGGATCCATCACAGGGATTAAAAAACAGACATGAAGCTGTGGTCACATCCTCACCACTGATCAACTAAACTGTTAATTGAAACAGGAAGTTAGCTGCTCTGTGTATCATAATTTAAGCAGGTTGAAAAAGTCATGTTGAATAAGTGATTTTTGCATCTTCCGTTGTGATTTTCTCAGATGTATTTTATTCACACAGTAATTTCCGTGAATGATTCCTGGTGTGTAGTTCGTGACCTCTTTCATTTTGGATATCTGGATCACATGGCACGTTTTCAGGCAAGACACTCCCCACCCACCTCCCATCCACTATACATGTTACAGGGCACCCATAGGGCAATACTGCAGCCCTGCAACATGTATAGCGGGTGGGAGGTCGGTGGGTAGTGGTGGAGAGTGTCTTCTCTGAAAACGCCCATAGTATGTTTCTGTTCCAGGATTGGATGACCCAAACTCTTAGAACTGTGTTACCAGAGCTAACGCTCACAACTGAACTCACTACATCTTTTCTGCTGTATTTGACTAAAATTAGCTTTTCCCACAAACATTCCTGCCAACAAACTTGTTCACTAAAATTTTAATGGAAAGCATACTCACAAGGGGCGGAAACACAGCTGAAGCAAATTTGTTTAAATAAAGCAAACATTCTCTAATTTTTGCTCCCCATGATCCCGGTCCAGGGTAAAAAGAAAAACCCACAACAAAATATTGTCTCCTCAAAGTGTAACGATGTGGTAGCCAGTGGGGTTACATTTTTCAGTACAGGATAGGATTAGCTCACGCGCCATGGATTGATCTCCAGAATTCATTATTACATATCTGAACAGTGGGAATTTAGACTCATCCTATGAACTTTTCCAGCCAATTACTTTTCAGCAGCCACTCTTCCCACATTTGTGATGGCTCTGCTTATTATTTTGGGATGTTCCATAGTATATTCCAGTCTCTGAAAGTTACTGATAACTCAAGTACCCTCCATTTAGCACTTCATCTACATTATAATTGTCTTTCCTTCCTGTCCCCAAGCCTGCTCAACTTTGTTTTGGGGCTCCCTTTCTATTTTCCAACTTTTCTTCATATTGTCCCCATTTACAAATGTTTGCCTCAGTGGACTTGGCGTTTCCAGGCAACTCCAACACCACCAAACATGTCATGTTTTACATAATGTTTCCAAAAGCACAGATGTGTTGATCATTCACATGAAAACCACGATGCGTGTGTGTTATGTGTTGTTTTCATAAACCTTTTTGCCATGTTGCGTCCTCAAGGAAAGGAAGGTTCAGATTAGGGATTTATGATATGGATTGGTACCCTACCTTTGTGTGCATACCCTCAGCTTTGCTTCCTTACCCCGAATTCAATTTTTCAGTGGTTGGAGGTAGGAAAGAACTGGAAAGAGGCCACATATAAACTTGCCCCAGGCTGCATTTGTCCCCCAGGCCTGAGGTTCCTCACCCCTGCTCTAAGAGACGCAGCATAGAAGGACTCCATACTGCCTCTACTGGACAGATAGGGTGTTCTTAAACAAGATGGCTGCATTCACACACCCCTCCCTGCCATCCACATTACAGACTGCTTGTTTGAATCGGTGTATGGGGAGGTGCACTCCTGTGATCCATGCACCAGCCACCCATGACCACACACAAAACAGTGCACTCCTGAGAAATCCAGAGTGCCCTGTGCCGGCCAGGGTGGCTGCCTCCGTAGATGGGTGAGGACTGCACCCATCCCGCCTGTGTGATGTGCTCCCCGCACCCATCCCACACAGCGCTCCCGGACCTTCCTCCCCACCACCCTCGTTTTAAAAGCACCCATATAAAAGCGTCTCTGGGTGCAGTCCTCACCCATTGAAATCAATGGGAGTTTCGTCACTGCACCTCTTTCTGGGAGGAAATCCAGAGGGGTTAAACAAAGAGGCGGCCACAACCCTTCCTGTCATAACCCCACCGCTCTGGATGAAATCTGGAGAAGTAGCAATCCAAACTTCAGGGGGCTCAGACTTTCACTGTGTGATGATGGCAGATCTGTATATGTGTAAGAGAGGGGTATTCGAGGGAATTCCTCATGGGGGATTCCCTCCCCCCCCTCTTTAAAACTGTTTGTAAATGGATCTTGCATAGATTGTAAGGTGTTTTATAGTGTTTCATTGTGTTTTATTATAATAACTTTGTGAAGTGCCCTGAGTACAATTCGGGAAGGAAGGGGGGGGTGGGGGGAACTATTATTTATGACTAAGTTCATAGCAGAATCATGGTTCTCTTACATTTTAAGATAGAGACAGCATCTCTGCTTAGTACATGGCAGCATGTCCCAGTGTCAGTCTGTCTGTCTCCCCCCTTTCCCCCCCTTCCCCTTCTATCTCTCTCTTCCTTCTAGGCTTGGAAGCCGCTTGGAAAATCATATCTCACAAGGGTGGAAAGCCGTAAAGCATCTGGCAGGCGATAGCTTTGTTTTTATTTACTAAATGATAAAAGGGATACGGATAAATAAATTTCTGCTCTGAAAGGCAGCTCCCTCTAACTTTGAAGCACATTCGGATTGTTCTCATGTCACGGGGTCTGTCTCCCATAAACATGCCTGTGGCCAAGCTCAGATCGTAAATCAACTTGATTCCCCACCCATTACATCCTTCCTCCTCATCCCCACCCAGAGCCGGTGGCAGCCAAGCCAAACCTCCGAGGGCTCTCTCTGGGGATGCCCACATTGCTCCGAAAGGCCTTGTAAATGTACAGGACCATTAAGGCTTTTAAAATGGCTGAGGCCACTTTTCATCGCAGGCAAGGCTGCTGCATAGTTTTACAGGGTCATAAAAGCCCTGACAGGAGTCATAAAAGCCTCCGATTGCACTGCACAAACCCGTGGAGTATATTTTAAGAGCCCCTGAGTTTTCATTTTGCTGCTTTTATGGGGACTCGTAAAAGCCTCGATGAGTGCGGCCTCTGATTGGCTTCTCAGCACGAAAGTAGTTAAAATTACAGCCACAGACAAATTGTTCTAGTCCAAATAAATCAGAGGTTTGCATGGGGTGGGAAGGAGAAGCAGTGCTCCCTACTGCGCCCCTCACCCACTCCAGTGCATGTAGAGGGGGGTGGAGGGGGCCACATGCAGATCCTGATCTCCCAGCTGGGCCTCACCACATTCCAGTTCACATGCACTCCTCCCTTTCCAATTCAATTCAAAGTTTATTACATAGCCAACGGCCATTGTACAAATAATATCAGATAACATGTTTACATCAAAAAGCATCTAATGATAGGACAAAACGATCTAAAAACAAAAAATATTACAAAGCTGCCACTATAAGCCTCCTCTACACCCTTACCCACAAGAGGTAAAGAGGACCGACCAACCACAACCCAACTCCAGAGTCCACCTCAACTATCGCGCGGGCTTATAATGTGAAATCATCCCTACCTTTTATTCCAAGTCCTGGGGTCCATCTAAACTTCACCCTTGTAACTTGCATTTAACATTAAGAACAGCTGTCAAACATTTTGACACATTTATGGAAACTATATACTCCCTGTCTGAGAGTAGAAAATCTGCCCATGCAACCCCGGGGCCAAGGATTTTAAGAGGGGTGCTATAAAAATCGACCTCCAATGTTGGTAAGAGGGGCAAACCAGAAGAATGTGAGCCAGTGATTCTATACACCTTGCAGCAGTCCAAGCACAGTCTCTCTTACTTTGGGGTACCCTTTAATCTTCCCGTCATCAAAGCCGACGGGAATACATTCAGTCTGGCCAAAGTCAACGCAATTCTTCTATTACTTATCCTAAGATCAGCCAGGTAACTGGGTCCCTGAGGAGGTATCCTGATTTCCTTATACGACTGGGAAATTTTCTGTGCCTGAATTAAAGCGTGTTCGTTTTTCAGATCCTGATCACATATACGTGTTTTGACTTCTGGCCAAATTCTATCAAATGGAAAGGACAAAGCATACACCACTGAGAAACCCAAGGAACCCAAACTTTTTAATAATTTGCTCAGACCAGTTTCCCACAGCAGAATGAACTGCCAGATTAGCCAAGGACCCAGAAGGTAACAGCTGCAAATGCAGCCAATATTTAATAATAGCCAGTTTGGCTTGCAACGCAACGCTCCGCATCCCTGCCTCGGCCCTCAGCAGGGCTGTCGGGGTGTACCGGGGAGCATGCAAGATAGTTCTCAAAATTCTGTTCTGCTCCACCTCCAAATCATTCAATTTATGCCCCCCCCCCCCCAATTTGTATCCCATAGAGGAATTGTGGAATCATCTTGGCCTTAATCAATTTTCAGGCCGTTTTGAATAATCTACCCCTTTATTCCAGTAAAAACTGACAATGCCTCGTCCAGTAGTTCTGACCGCAAGTCTGGCGGTCTTAAAGTGGGCGTTCCAAGAGGGGGTTGCAGACACAATGACCCCTAAGTATTTGTATTGGTTTACCTATTCTATTATGTTCCCCAAAATACCAATTATGGTGCCTCCGGGTATTACCAATCTCCATTACCTTTGTCTTAGAGTGGTTAATCATTAGAGACTCCTTCTTACAATTTATTTATTTATTTATTTTATAAATTTCTACCCCGCCCCTCCTGCCACACAGCTCGGGGCGGCTCACAACATTAAAACATACAGTAAAATTTTTAAAATGTTTTATAAAATTCACAATCATATTAAAATATTAAAACAGGGCAAAAACCAATATAAATATAAATAGGTGGGGGAACTAAAACATTCCCCTACCCCTCCCTCCCAAAGGCCTGGGCGAACAGCCAGGTCTTACAACTACGCCGGAATATTAATAGGCTAGGAGCCAGGCGAGCTTCCTCCGGAAGGGAGTTCCAAAGCCGCGGCCCTACCACCGAGAATGCCCTCTCCATCGTGGCCCCCCGCTTAACACGGGGGACCTCCAGGAAGGCACCCCCGGCGGACCGCTGGAGCCGCTCTGGGGCGCGAAGGGTGAGGTGATCCCTAAGGTAAGAGGGATCTCCAAAGGCCCCCATCAATCTCCTTAAGCCCACCTATGACCTGGCAACCAGTGCAGTATCATCTGCATACAAGAGAGTAGATGTCGAATACCCTCCGATCTCCACTGGGTAGAAGGCGGGGCTTGCCAATGAACCCCTCGTATCATCCAAAAATAAATTAAAGAGTATTGGGGCCAGGAGGCAGCCCTGTCTAACGCCCCTTCTTACAGCCACCTGGTCCGAAAGGCTGCCATTCTTATTAATTCTCACCCTTAAGGATGTACCCGAATGGACTGCCTTTATCAACAAGAGCAATCTAAGATCATTCAATACAATATTTGATCAATTTGCTCCAAAGTAGTTCCCGGCAGATCGACTCAAACGTCGACTTCAAGTCTACAAAAGAGATATAAAGACGAGATCCATGACGGGCAGCTATATATTTGGAAATTAAATGGTCAAGGATAAATATATGGTTTATTGTAGACATATCTTTCCTAAAGCCTGCCTGTTCAGGCCCTGTTAGATTACCTTGCGCAATCCAGTCAAGAATCCTGTTTATCTAGTATATAATTTACCAACAATACTAAAAAGACTTATAGGTCGGTAATTTTCAGGATCCTGGGGGTTACCCTTTTTGAATATAGGGACAATAACACTTTCAAGCCATGCTTTAGGAATTTTCCCAGTATTATTAATTTGGGTAAAAAGGAGAGCCAAAACCTGGCTCCACCACTCTACATTCCCCTTCAAAAGTTCTGCAGGTATAAAGTCTATCCCTGGGGCCTTGGCAGATTTCAAACTGGCAATCATTAAACTTACCTCACCTGGAGTCACTGGGTCCCAAGGAGGTAATGATTCAAAGGCCAGTGGTTCCTCTGGTCTCAAGGAAACCTTAGAGAATAATAAACCATAATGCACCTCCCATCTATCAGATGGTATATGAATTGATTCCTCCCAAGTACCAACACCCCAGGCTACTTTGATTATAGACCAGAACTTACTAGAATTCTTTTCCTCAGCTGCAGAGGCTAATATCCCCCACATCTTAAGCTGATGCTGTTTCCTCTTGCTTTTAATAAGCCTCTTATATTCCCCCCTAGCCTTAATAAAGTCAGAATACCAAAGTTGAGGCTTGTTAGTACCTTTCACTTTATGGGTTAGGAGGCTTATTATTTATTATTATTATTATTTCATGGATTTATACTCTGCCCCTCCTGCAAAAGCAGCCCGGGGCGGCTTACAACAATAAAAACAAATAAAAACAATTTAAAACATCCAATATAACAATATTAAAACAGGGTTAAAATAACAATTAAGATAATAAATAGTAGATCAGGTGGGGGAGCTAAAAACCCCTCACCCTACCCTCCCAAAGGCCTGGGCAAACAGCCAGGTTTTGCAACTTCGCCGGAATGTTAACAGGCTCAGGGCCAGGCGAGCTTCCTCCGGGAGGGAGTTCCAAAGCCGCGGCCCGGCCACCGAGAATGGCCTCTCCATTGTGGCCCCCCGCTTAACACGGGGGACCTCCAAGAAGGCACCCCCAGCAAACCGAAGGAGCCGCTCTGGGGCGTGGAGGGCGAGGCGGTCCCTGAGGTATGAGGGGCCCAGGCCGTGTAGGGCTTTATAGATCAACACCAACACCTTGAACCTGGCTCGGCACGCTATCGGCAGCCAGTGCAGAGCTCGGAGCACAGGTGTAATATGCTCCCGATGGCCNGCTCACGCGCCATGGATTGATCTCCAGAATTCATTATTACATATCTGAACAGTGGGAATTTAGACTCATCCTATGAACTTTTCCAGCCAATTACTTTTCAGCAGCCACTCTTCCCACATTTGTGATGGCTCTGCTTATTATTTTGGGATGTTCCATAGTATATTCCAGTCTCTGAAAGTTACTGATAACTCAAGTACCCTCCATTTAGCACTTCATCTACATTATAATTGTCTTTCCTTCCTGTCCCCAAGCCTGCTCAACTTTGTTTTGGGGCTCCCTTTCTATTTTCCAACTTTTCTTCATATTGTCCCCATTTACAAATGTTTGCCTCAGTGGACTTGGCGTTTCCAGGCAACTCCAACACCACCAAACATGTCATGTTTTACATAATGTTTCCAAAAGCACAGATGTGTTGATCATTCACATGAAAACCACGATGCGTGTGTGTTATGTGTTGTTTTCATAAACCTTTTTGCCATGTTGCGTCCTCAAGGAAAGGAAGGTTCAGATTAGGGATTTATGATATGGATTGGTACCCTACCTTTGTGTGCATACCCTCAGCTTTGCTTCCTTACCCCGAATTCAATTTTTCAGTGGTTGGAGGTAGGAAAGAACTGGAAAGAGGCCACATATAAACTTGCCCCAGGCTGCATTTGTCCCCCAGGCCTGAGGTTCCTCACCCCTGCTCTAAGAGACGCAGCATAGAAGGACTCCATACTGCCTCTACTGGACAGATAGGGTGTTCTTAAACAAGATGGCTGCATTCACACACCCCTCCCTGCCATCCACATTACAGACTGCTTGTTTGAATCGGTGTATGGGGAGGTGCACTCCTGTGATCCATGCACCAGCCACCCATGACCACACACAAAACAGTGCACTCCTGAGAAATCCAGAGTGCCCTGTGCCGGCCAGGGTGGCTGCCTCCGTAGATGGGTGAGGACTGCACCCATCCCGCCTGTGTGATGTGCTCCCCGCACCCATCCCACACAGCGCTCCCGGACCTTCCTCCCCACCACCCTCGTTTTAAAAGCACCCATATAAAAGCGTCTCTGGGTGCAGTCCTCACCCATTGAAATCAATGGGAGTTTCGTCACTGCACCTCTTTCTGGGAGGAAATCCAGAGGGGTTAAACAAAGAGGCGGCCACAACCCTTCCTGTCATAACCCCACCGCTCTGGATGAAATCTGGAGAAGTAGCAATCCAAACTTCAGGGGGCTCAGACTTTCACTGTGTGATGATGGCAGATCTGTATATGTGTAAGAGAGGGGTATTCGAGGGAATTCCTCATGGGGGATTCCCTCCCCCCCCTCTTTAAAACTGTTTGTAAATGGATCTTGCATAGATTGTAAGGTGTTTTATAGTGTTTCATTGTGTTTTATTTATTTAGTGTTGTGAGCTGCCCTGAGTCTATGGAGAAGGGCTGTCTCTTATACACATCTAGATGTGTATAAGAGACAGGTGCATGTCTGTTTGCTCGCATCCAGTTGTTCACCACAGTCAACCACGGGCTGCGTTTGCATTGACCACACTTCATTACCTCTCACCACCCGGAGGTAACGAGGCATGGTCAATGGCCACCACGGCCATGGTGAAGGGTTTGTCACATCTGTTGACTCACCCTTCACCACGGTCGGGGTTCGCCATCCCGGTCTCGGGCGGTGCGGCCGTACAGGCTGCACTTCCTGCCCATCGCGCTAGGGGGCGGGGCCGTGCGGCCGCACGCAGCACCGCATGACCCCGCCCCCTTTGCAGTGGGGGGAGGCAACAGATGTTACGCCCGCTGGGAATGACCGCGAGCCGTGGTGTCTCGTTCCTCATGGGTGGGGGTGAAGGGGGGAACGTCTGTTCACCCACCCCTTCACCCCCGCCCATGGTCCGAACCACACCACGGCCCGCGGTCAATCCCGGCGGGCGTAACATCTGAAATCACCCATAAAATACAATTATAAAAATATGTTAAAACAATCATAAAATCGCACACTAAAACACGGCTAGGGTAAAAATATCATAAGCAAGGGTGGCGGGAGATAACCCCCCCCAACCCACCCTCTCCCCCTCGCCAAAGGCCTGGGCGAACACCAGGTCTTGCAGATTCGCCGGAATGTTAAAAGGCTTGGGGCCAGACGAGCTTCCTCTGAGAGGGAATTCCAGAGGTACGACCCAGCCACCAAGAATGCCCTCTCCTTTGTGCCCCCCCGCTTAACACGGGGGACCTTCAAGAAGGCACCCCTGGCAGACCGAAGGAGCTACTCTGGGGTGCGGAGGGCGAGGCGGTTCCTGAGGCATGAGGGGCCCAGACCGTGAAGAGCCTTATAGATTAACACCAATACCTTCAACCTGGCTCGGCACACTATTGGCAGCCAGTGCAGAGTACAGAGCACAGGTGTTATGTGCTCCCGATGGCCCATCCCTGGAAGGAGGCAGGCCACCGAATTCTGCACTAGCTGCAGCCTCCAAACCAGGAACAAGGGCAGCCCCATGTAGAGCGCATTACAGTAGTCCAGCCTCGAGGTGACGAAGGCATGGATGAGGAAGGCCAAGTCCGGGCCGGAGACGTACGGACGCAGCCTCTGCACCAGATATAACTGGCGGAAAGTGGCCTTCGCCACTACTTCCACCTGTCGCTCCAGGCAGAGATTTGCATCCAGAATCACCCCCAGAGTCCGAACCTGCTGAGCTATGGGAGGGCGAACCCTCCCAATCAGAGGGACCAACACCTCCCTCACTCTCCCCACCAACATCACCTCCGTCTTATCGGGGTTGAGCTTCAGTTTGCTCTGCCACATCCATTCCGCCACGGTCTCCAAACACCGGGATAGCAATGAGACAGCAGGGTCTAGGTCAGCTGTAAACGAGAGGTACAGCTGAGGATCATCAGCATATTGGTGACATCGCACCCCGAACCCTCTCACAACCTGCCCCAAAGTCTGCATATATACATTAAATAACAATGGAGATAGATAGAACCCTGCGGAATGCCGCAGGGTAAAGCGCAGGGGAAGATATTTCATCTCCCAACACTACCCGCTGGTTTCTCCCTGAGAGGAATGAGTGGAACCATTCAAAAATAGTCCCATCCAGATCCCCCAGGTCACGCAGCCGTCTCAACAGCAGCCCATGGTCCACGGTGTCAAAAGTGGCCGAGAGATCTAGCAGGATGAGAAACGTTGCATCCTGCATCCATCTCCCAGCAGAGATCATCGACCAAGGCCACCAATGCTGTCTCAGTGCCACTTTGGGGTGGGGTATCTGACCCCATCCTCCCTCCAACTTTACCTGGGGCCCATACAGCGTCAAACCAGGAAATTAATGGGAAATGATCGGCCTCTGCCCAATCCAAAACTGCAAAATCTAGAACATACGAAAGGAGGTTTTTAGAAATAAACTTGTAATCAATTACACTTGCTCCCGAATGGGCAATGAAGGTGTATGCCCCGAGTCTATCCCCTGGCATGGCCCCATTTAGAACTAACAGATCCACTGTTTCTACCAAGTTTTTAAGCTGTTTCCCTGCTGCATTTTTTTTTACGATCTTTAGAGACCCTCCTTTGCGTTATCAGCGTGAGGAGACTGTTGTCCAAGGTTGATCCCTGACCCGCTGGAGGAGAAGAAGCCCCCATCGGGCATTAAAGCCACCGGCAACAAAGAACCCTTCCACTGGGTACTTGTCCCTTAGGTCCACAATAGTATCTCTTAGGGACCTCCAAACCTCCTCTTTATAATAAGGGGAATTTGCTGGTGGTATATATACATTAATTACAATTATACTCAATGATGTATTCTGAGAGGTCAAACAAAGAGCCATAAAAAAGGAGAACCTGTCTCCAGGGTTATAACCCTAACACTCAATGTTTTGGACATCAAAATGGCCAATCCCCCAGTAGGTCTGCCCTTAGATTCCTGCTGAGTTACCACCACTGGGGATTAATAGAACTCAAAACCCTTAGCAGTAAAATCCTACTGCATCCAAGTCTCCTGTAAACAAATACAATCACAACTCCTAAGATGTTCCAAGAATCCAGGGTCACAAACTTTGTTCTTCCATCCAGTTATATTCCATGAAAGCATGGACCATGGCCTTTGATCCAGCTCTTGTCAGGTGGCACCAGGGGTCAAGATGTCCCCTTGCCGTGGGGGCGGGCCACTTTCCCCTATAGGAGCATCCCTCACCCCCTGCGTATCAATACACCCTGCACCCGACATCAGAGCAATCTTATTTGTAACAATATGACTAGACCCAATTGTTCCCCCCACCCCAAGTCTGCTGCACAACTCAACTCCTGCACCCCCTCAATTATTCCCCTTTTTGTAGTTAGATTTTGCCCCTCCTTCTCCAATCCTCTTTTAGTCGATCTCGGCTCTAAGGCAGGATTAGCCTGTTTAAGTACCTCCTGCAAATCTCCTAGTCTAGCCAAAATTTGACTTTGATGAATAGGCGCTAGGGAATGAAAAGCAGCTGTCCAAACAAGTTCCTGCTCCTTAAAGTTGTTAGCTCCTAAGTCTGGGCAGAATGCAGAGGGGGGTACAGGGGACCCTGCACTAGGGATGAGTGAACAGAATCGAGTTCGGAAATTCAGTTCGGTTCGCTTTGGAAATTCAGTTTGGTTCGGAAGTTCGGTTTGAACGACTGAACTATTCAACTTCAGTCCGAACTTGGAAATTCAAACCCCATGGAATTAAATGGAATATTATCTTTTAGGGACGGGCGAACAGAGCCGAGTTCGGAAATTCGGTTCAGTTCGGTTCAAAAATCGAGTTCGGTTCAGAAGTTCGGTTCGATCGACTGAACTGGTCGAGTTCGGTCCGAACTCTGAACTTACAAACTGCGTTCACCCATCCCTACCCTGAACCACTCTCCATTGGGCCTCCATTACAAGGCTCCTGATAAGTGATTACACCATCTTTGGGGGTACTACTATAAAGCGGAGTCCCATCCTGCAGGAGTCCCTTTTGATCCATAGGTTCCATTAATTGAATAGACTGTCACTCCAACTCCTGCTTATTTATCAAAGATAAGCTCCTGTAACCCACCCACCTCCATATCCTCTGTCATCCGGAGTTGTGTGGGGACTGGCACCAGATCAGGACCTGTAATAAGAGTACCCTCTATCTGGCGATCATTTTCCAAATCCCGTTGCACTGCTGCAGCCCGAGATTGGTGCTGTCCTACTCTTGAGGGATTCGTAGGTGCCTGAGACGCAAAGACCCACAGGGCCTGAACCCCCCCGAGATTGGAGAAATTGGCTATCGCCCAATTTTTTTTCCACAATTTGAACATTTCCAAAATGAATAACTAGGCATAAAGCCTGATCAATGTGGGGCAAAAAATAAAATCTTTCCAATACACATATATGCCCCCCTGCTCAACATATATACACAACCCTCCCTTTCCACTGGACTCCTGTGTGCTCTAGACATGCTTGCATGCACCTGAATGATACACAACTCCCCCCATCCATTGTATTTAGTGCTAAGATAAGAGTTCCTGTTCCGCAGGGAAATACCGACCTTTCGGGAGCACTTGCAAGTCTTCATCAGTACTTCATCAGAGCTTGGTGAGGCCAGGTGAGGCCTCCACCATTGTCAATATTGGTACCTCTGATTTTCCATCAATTTTGCTGTTTTTCAGTATTTTTCACACTTTTTTGGCACTTTCCAGGATTTGTGCCATTTTCATCACGGCAGTTTTACAGCATTTTTATGGCAATTTCCAGCACTTCCATGGCACTTTTGCACCTCCACAGCCCCCTGGAGGTGCACAGAGGGTGCTCTTGTGATGATCAGTCCCGTAGCAGCTCTGGTCAACTCTCCCACAATAACAGATGGCAAAAACAGCAGAAAAGCCGGTATGTTTCTGTGTTGCTGCGAATGAAGGCAAATAACCTGTTTCTGTTGGAAGCAACATTCTCTGTGATCTGCTGTTTCAGGCCTACTTGTATTTCCACACATCCACTTCCCCTGCTATACTCCAGCACACAGTACAGTAATACTTGCACACTGACCTGCCTGCCCAACATACCCCACCCTTCCCTGTGCCCACTTATCGCACCCCCACCTCAGCATATGGTCTGAAATTTTTCCTGCCCTTTTCCAATGTTGCCACACCCCCTTGTGAGCTCGTGGCACTCCAAATGCTCTGAAAGCAGCATGGTCATGTCAGAAAGGGAGCGGGGCAAAAGAACTCTCCTTCCATTTTCCAATATGGCCACACCTCCTTCAGAATATCATGACATCATGCCACCCTGCAGGGGTTGTGGCTGCATCCTAAAGGTGGCAGAGACCTTCACTCCGCTCCCTTTCTGACTTGGGTCCACGCACCCAAGTAATTCTAGCGGCACACCAGAGAATCCATGGAAATAGGAGCATCACTTAGAACCTGGAGAATCATGGGTCAAAAACCTGGAGATTCCAGGATCAAACCAAGAGGGGTGATAACTATGGTTCTTAGTTTTCTCTTTGCGACAGAAAATGAGATTAAAAACTGAGATTTTGCTTTTTTCCAGAGAAAAATCGAGATTTTGCTTTTCCCCAGAGAATTTTGCAGAAATTGACAAAAACATACAGGTTTCAGAGGAGGACACAACAAGTGTGGGGCAGCAAGGACACGGAGTGGAGATTAGGGGAAGCAACCAGACGAAATATGCAGTGGCGGGGTTAGAGAATCTGCATCTGGAGAGGTGCCACAGACCTCCTGCCCATTTGGGGGCAGGGGAGCTATGAATTGGGACAGTCAGTCTCCTAGACCTTGGGAAGAGGGGACAGGAGATGGGCCTAATTGGGCCCATAGCAGCTTCCCAAAATGCCAGCCTCTATATAGTCCCCCCCTTTCTGGTTGGCAGAGCAGTAGGCTGAGATGAGGAGGCAGTGAGCGCAGGGTTGTGGAAGGGAAGCAACTTAAAAGCATATGCTGGGGGGTGGGGTGTTGCATTTGGAGGGATTTTTTTTTTTTTTTTTAACTGTTGGGTCAGGTAGCTGCAAAATTGCATTAAAATGAAAATATTACAATGAAATGTAGTTTTCTAACTCATACATCTATCTATCTATCTATCTATCTATCTATCTATCTATCTATATTCATTCTTTTTTTTTTTACAAATGCCTAGTCCTACAAACACACTATAAAACTGAATCACTACACACTATCTCTATCTATCTCTATAACTAAGCTAACTCCTCTATCTATCTATCTATCTATCTATCTATCTATCTATCTATCTATCTATCGTCAACTAGCATTTATATTTAATTAGAGAAAAACAGATTTGGGTGGGTTTAATCAGAGAATTTATGGGTTTTTTATCAGAGAGTTTCCAATTTTTGGTCACAGAAAACTAGAAACCCTGGTGATAATCCTAGCTTTTATGTCCTTTTATCTACCTAACCACTCAGCCCTATATAGATGCTGAGGCACTTTCTTTCACACTGCCCATTGTGCCTCGCACACTGCCTTCACCACAATCCTGTTATGCAGGCGCTCAGCCAGCTTCTTTTCTCCATGCGCTGGCGCGCGCGCGCACACACACACACACACACACACACACACACACACACACACACACACACGCGGGTCATTAGCAACAGCGGGGATGGGATAATATGTAGCCTTGTATAGAAGCCATAAAGCAGCTGGGAGTGCCAGGTAGTGTGGCAGAGCTGAGGATGCTAAAAGAATCCATCTGAGCCAAGGCGCACTGACTATAATGGGAACCCAGGAAATTTTAATTTACAGTTCGACCCAGAACCCATCAAGAGAATCAACAACCATTGTTCATTTTGAATCTGTCTTAAAAAAAAATACTGCTTTACTTTTGTCTTGGGGTCCTAGTGACCCCAAATTGGTTTAAATGTTAAGAACAAATCCGAAAAGACAGGGAATGCATTACAAACAAACTTTAACTTCAAACTACAATGGGAATAAGCATCTGCAAAAACAGGTATACCCGTCAAATTTGTGGTACTTGATTTGACCCAAAATCCCATCCTTGCCCCCCAAATTTTTTTTTAAAAAAACAACAACTTCTAATCCTGGGTTTCCAGATACTTTTCAAGTAGTTTTCAGCTTTGTGTGTGCCCAAACGTTGAGATTCCAGGTATTTGGGCTCCCTGAACAGTATTTGGGTGCACTGGGTACACAGTAGTGCCTGAAATTTCAGGTATTGCCTGCTGCTACCAAATCCGGTACCCATTTTAGATCTACTTCCAATGTATTTAATGACTGAAACACCTACCTATATTTAGAGTCTAATATTTTAAGAAAGAGACACATTTTAAGGAGCTGACAGACAGGTTTGTCCAGTGAAACACAAAAGGGTGTAGCCCCAGTACATTTGTAGTGGTTATTTTTCTGCACAAACCCTACAACATATAGGATGAAAAAAAAATGCAGAAAACTTGATTTCTTCTTCATTTGCAATTACATAAAATTTGAGGAGGAATAAGTCTCCTCCCCCCCCCCCCAATTTTTGTAGGACTTCAGAGCTAGGACCAAAAACACTTCAGGGGGTTACAAAATAATAGTGATGAATGATGATTCAGTAGTTTGTGTGCTTGGGAAAACTCAAAAGTATTCAGTTGTCTGTATATTTCTCCATTCGGATGACCCCCCCCCCCAACACATTAAAAAAAAAATGATAGACTTGAAAAATTTCAGTGCAAGCAGCAGGAGTTTTTCACAGAATGTTTTCAAATCAGTGGAAAATTAAACTTTTAGTGTAAAGAAATGAAACCCTTTCATTAAAAATGACAACTAGTTTTTGTTCCACCAGCCCAGGCTGAGACAAGTCTAAGGGGGAGTGGTGTGATCACCTTGCAATCCTGAGAAGGGCCCTCCGCCGCCAAAATGGAGACGGGGGGAGGTTGCCGTGCCCCTCTCCTTGAAATGGACGTGGAGGGGGATGCCACAGGGGTTTAGAAACCCCGCATGTTCGGCCTGGGGACCTTCTGATAGGTTGCCCAGGCATCACGCGCTCCGTGGGCGGCCCGTGATTGGTCGGCGTGGGGGAAGCCACCCTCATTTCTAGGAGGGAGAGGAGTTGCCACCCACGTGGGTTGTTTTGGGACTAGGTGCTCCAATTTTGCCTGGCTTCTCCGAGCAGTCAGCACCCACCCACCCGTCCCTCTAATACTGCGGGTTTAACTGGTTGCCGTTAGGGGACCAAAAAGGGATTTTGACAGGCACCTCAATTATTATGAGATGCTTGTTTGTTTTACCTTCTTCGCAGTTTTGGAATAGGTTAAATTAGTTTAATTGCTAGCAATTGGGACATAATTTGGCGAATTGGACTCAATTCTGACTCAGCAGCTAATTTAAAATAGTTTAAACTTTAATCTTGCATATGTTGATTAGGACAGTGACTTTATAATTTGGACATTTATTTTGATTTGGCTAATAATTTGACCTGTGCTACTTGTTTCCTTACATTGATTATGTCGCATTCTTGCGGGGTCCAGTATGGTTAGTAGGTTTGGTTAGGTAGTCTTAGGATAGAAGAAAGAGTCATCTCCATAAGAGATGGGGGGTGATACCTGGTGATAAGCAGGGCATGGCTAACAACAGGATCATTCCCCTGGGTAGGGATGGGCGATCGCAGTTCGGAAGTTCGGAGTTTGGACTGAACTCGGTCTGTTCAGTTGACCGAAACGAACTTCCGAACCAAACTCAAATTTCGAACCAAACCAAATTTCCAAACTCCGTTCTGTTCGCCCATCCCTAGTGGCAACACACACACAAAACCTCTGGTTTTGAATGGCCGAACTTGGTTCAGAAGTTCGGAATTCGACCGAACTCAGTCTGTTCAGTCGACTGAACTGAACTTCCGAACCGAACTCAAATTTCAAACTGAACTGAACCGAACCGAACCAAATTTCCGAACTCAAATTTCAAACTGAACGAACCGAATTTCCAAACTCCGTTCTGTTCGCCCATCCCTACCCCTGGGATGGGTGTCAAGCGGGAGGTGGTGGTGGTGGTAAGGGCAAGCATGACCCTCAAACCTTAACGTCACATTTTCCTTACTCGTGCCCATACAGGCTTTTCCCCCTTCAGCCTTGACCAGGGAGCTGGTCGAAGGGGAATGTTGTTACGATTGATTTTGGTGCTGGCATTGAAGGCCATATCCAGGTCAGACACCTTTTAAGAGTTAGATAAGTTCTTAATGCAAAATACTGGACCCATGATTGCTTAATAGCAATCTCACCAACGTTCTTGCTCTGTTTTGATTAAAGAATGCGGCCATTAAATTCCAACTCATATCTCCGTGTCTCATTTCTGGGGGTGCACCGGCAATGTGTGGGAGACAGATTGTATGCAGGGGTGATTTAGCCCGAGACCTTTTCCTCTGGCCTTGCTTTGTCAGTCTTCATGTTTCGCTACTTAGTATGGCCAAGAAGATTAACCTGAGGTAGAATCCTGCAGTCCGACTTCAGCCAGATGGGATCTGAATGGTCTCATAGGGTTTGGATTGGATGCATTCTCTGCCCAAGCCCCACCGCTAAGGCTGGGTTCTTTGTAAGAATGTAAGTAATGCCATACTGAGTCAGACCACTGGTCCAGTAAGCCCAGCACCTCTGTCCGACAGTGACTATTCTCGATCACTTGGAAGCAGTACCCAACAGGTCACAATGGGGCAGTCTGTTCCCTGTTGTTCACTCCCAGTTCCCAACAGTAGGAGGTTACAGTCCTCAAACCCTACCCAGCTAATAGCTGCTAATGGACCTGGCCTTCAAAAACATGTCCAATCCATTTTAAAATCCAGCTGTACTATTGGCTTTGACCACATCCTCTGCCAACAAATTCCACAACTAAATTATGCATTAAACTAAACTGCCTAACTGAGTCAGACCAATGGTCCATCTTAGCCCAGTATTGTCACAACCTGACACGGCAGCAGGGGTTTCAAATTTGGGCCCAAATCCAGCTCATCCAGGGTCTCTGGCAGAGGCCATCTCGACGTGCTACCTGGGACCCCTCCAAGCCCCCAGCAGAGGCCTCCCCCAGGCGTGCTACGAGGGATCCTGAAGTGGAGATGCTGGGGATTGAACCATGCGCTCTTACCACTTGAGCTATGCCCTCCCCCCCAATAATAAGAAGTTTGTAGGATGCCTAGATCCTCACGGAGCACAGTGATATCATGGTGCTCTGTAAGAGATGTGGCCATGTTAGAAAGGGTTGGGAAGCATCTAGGCCCAACCCCTTTTCTGATGTTGTCCCACCCCTGCAGAATTCCATGACATCAGGTTTGGGCTCAGAAGATCCTGGCTGCATCAAATGTAGATTCAGGTTGGGTCTGTTGAAATTATCCTCAGATTTCAAGCATCATATTCAGTCATTCGTGTGCGGTAGGCCTCCCATCTGTTCTGCTGGGCCCAGATCCCACCACTCCTTCCAGGACTTTTTGATCCAGTCTGCCATGACTGTATAGGCTACGGTTGTCATATATGCAAATTTCGAGAAGGCAATTATGAGAAATACAGGTTGCAGGGCTGTATTGGAGCCAATGCAGCCCTGCAAACTGTATTTCTCATAAGTGCCATCTAAATGTTTGTATATATGGCAACATTAGTACAGGCTAAAGTTCATGTCTTGGTCTCCATTACCATTCTTAAAAATGAGTTTGGTACTGATCCATGAAAGGCTTTTAACTGAGGTCTATGGTGGATGTGGTCTTTTCTCTGTCCATAGAAAAGGCATAGACACCCCAGGAAAGGCAGGACAAGCTCCGCATTGTGTTGTCCATGACTAGGAAGAAAACCCTATGCGTGAGAGGATAGTTCACAGTCCATGGCTTGCTCAGGCCTTGGCCTATAGGGATGGGCGAACAGATCGCGGTTCGGCCGTTCGGTTTGGCTGTGTTCGGTTCGTCCGTTAGGTTAGTTCGCCGAGTTCGGGTTCGGCTGTTTGGTTCGGTCGTCCAAACAAGCCGTTTGGTTAGGCCGTTCGGCTGTTCGGTTCGGCCGTTCAGGAAATGTTGTTATGGGTGTTTTTTTGTTTTTTATATGGTTTTTTGGTTTTTTTATTGGGTTTTATATGGTTTTCTTTTGTTTTTTATTTGGTTTATCTACACTAAATCTAACTGCTATTAACTATTCTAAATGCTATGAACTACATGGATTATCTAATAAGTACACAGACCTACTCCTACAAACACTAAAACTAAATCACTAACGCTATCTCTATCACTAAGCTAACTCCTACAACTCTCTTCTATCTATCTATCTATCTATCTATCTATCTATCTATCTATCTATCTATCTATCTATCCCATATCCATATCCATATATAACCCTGTTTGGACGACCAAACTCAAACACGAACGCGAACATACCAGACAAACCGAACACCGAATGGCGAAATGGCCGAACAGTTCGGTCAGTTCGGATCGCATTCGGGTGGCAAAAAAGGGTTCACTGGAAGGTCAAACATGACAGGGAGGTGTCAGTCACTGAGGAGCAGACTTCCAGGCACCGGGGTGGAGAGGCTTGCAAGAAACTAAACTAATTATCTGCCTCCCCGCTTCCCAACACCTTCTGAGCTAGTCACTGTTCCTGAACAGCAGGCGTTGAGTGGATTTTTAGATTGCTTTAAGTTTCATTTCAGTTTTGTAATGAAATGAAACTTAAACCATAAACTGAAACCTTGTGTTTTGCATTTCACTGTACAGACTCATTGAGTATGTATGTATGTCACTACAGACTCCTCTTCTGTTTGTGATTTCCCCCCCATACATCCCATATGGGCTGTTTGTGATTTCCCCCCATACAAGCCATCTCCCTATCAGAAGGTCCCCAGGCCGAACATGGGATTTGGCTGGCAGGGAATGTACCAGGCCAAGGGGCCTGCATAACAGATGCCCAGAAACCCCTTTGTGGCAAAGGTAAAGCCTATTTGGGGGTATTGCAGCCTTCAGCTGGAGCCTATTGGGGGTATTGACTGTTATCTTCCCCCTCTTGAGGATTGTGGTTCCCATTGCCTCCCTTTTGAGACTTGTGGTGGGGGATGTCAATTAACCCTTCCCCTAGGGACCTGGGGGGCACAGTTGTGTACCTGGAAGCTGGACTGTAATAACATCGCTGCCGCCTCTGCTTGTTGGAAGGGGGTGGGGCAGGGGAATACCGGCTTCCGGGTTGCCCCTACAAGGGCTCAGGGCGGGCGACGGTGTAGGAGCTGCACGAACATCAAGAATATTAAGTAGGTCAGCCCCCGCCAGGGTGAGAGACAGGTGTAGTGGTGGTGGAGAACGGAGAGATGTGTGCGGGTATTGGAAACAGCGGCGCCCGTGAGGATAGTGTGAGCCGGGAGCTGCAGCTGGAGCCTATTGGGGGTATTGACTGTTATCTTCCCCCTCTTCAGGATTGTGGTTCCCATCGCTTCCCTTTTGAGACTTGTGGCAGGGAATGTCAATTAACTGGGGGCAGAGTTGTGTACCTGGGAGCTGGACTGTAATAACATCGCTTCCGTCTCCGCTTGTTGGAAGGGGGCGGGGCAGGGGAATACCGGCTTCCAGGTTGCGCCTACAAGGGCTTGGGGCGGGTGACGACCATGCCGGGGGCACGTGCCGAAGGGGCATGTCCTTTGGCTGGGACCGACAGCCGGGGCGGAAAGTGAATATTGTGAGTGTTTGGTGGGAAGGGGAATTACGACGGAGAGGAATGTACCCTCCTGGTGAGAGCAGGAGGAGGGTCCCCCTCTGGTGGCAACAGGGTGGGGGATAGGTAGGGTGCGGAATGATGGGTGAGAAATGATGTGGGAAAGAAGGGCGATGCCCTTGCTTCTGTCCGGAGTAGGGAAGTTGTGAATACAAGGAGACAAGATATGTTGAGTTTTGTTATTATATTGTGTAATGTTATTGAGTCAGTATGTAGGGGCTATTATTTTTTGTAGTGAGGGTCCTTTTCTCCTGGTGAGATCAGGAGGGGGTCTCCTCCCCCCCCCCCTTTTCTTGGTGGTAGTTGGGTGGGGGTTGGGGAGTGGAAAGGAAGATGTTATTGTAATAGTATTGGGAAGGAGGGGGGGTTATGTTTACGTGCAAACTGATATTATTGGAATTGTTATATTTCATTGGTTTAGCTGTTTATTGTCCGATCGTATTTGGCCCTTGTGGGCATTTTGATTTTATTTACTCTTATGTTGTAAGCCCCCTTGAGTCGCCTTGGGCGAAAGGAGTGTGGGGTATAAATTAAAATTGAAATGAAATGAAAATCTCTCCTCCCTTACCCTCATCTCTCCTCCCTTACCCTGAGCTCACTCTTTCAGTGTTTGAGAGTAAAGAATGGATCCATGGACACACCAAGGAACTGGAAAGCAGCCAAATGAAAAGCCAGGTTTGGCCCATGGGCTGAAGGTTCCCCATTGCTCCCCTATATGTTTGGAATATTTAAAACTAGGGGTGGGGGGTTGTTTTCCTATATAAATATAGAAGAAGTCTGGAAAATTCACGTTCAGCATTAAGGCTGCTTGCCGACGTTACGGGGGGCGGGAAAACCACTGTTAGCAAAACTAGTGAGATGGCAAGCATGTGAGTCCCGATCGTGGACATCGGGATTCTCGTGTTATTTTCCCTTTGTCCTGTTAAAACCTATAACACGATGCAGGGCTGGCGTTTCAGCCCTGCATCATGTTGTTAATTTTAATGGAGAGAGAATAAAATAAGGGTAGAATCCCTGTGCTCGCGATCGCGAGCCACGTGAGCCCTCTCTCATTAGTTTTGCTAGCGGCAGTTGCCTGGCCACAATAATGTTTTCTCTGTGGCGCTTGTGCTTTATTCCAGTTGCAGTCCCCAAGTTGGACTTATCGGCCTAGCCTTCCTCCTCCATCGTCCTTTCACGTCCTGTAAACATTCAGATGGGACAGAAATGATCTTCTCCTCAGCATCCCAACCCTAGCTCCTGCCAGTGTCCTCTTTGGTTGCTATGGCATCTTCTTCTACCCTGCTATCTTCAAAGATTACGAGCCAGGAGGGGAGCTCCCTGATGCTAACATGATCTATCCCCCAAATTGCAGGAAGTGTTTCCTAAACTTGGATGGAAACCATAGACTGCCAGCTAATGGGCCCAGCAGAGTTTGGTGTCTGATGTATAGCACAGAGAAGACATCCTGGTGTGACTGTGTATGAGAGACAGAGAGCGGGAGAGAGTGCTTACTGCAGCAGCTCCCCTTTATTACAGATGAGATGTGGACCATAAGTAGGGGAAATGAAGGGTTCTTGTCTTTACCAACTCGTGGAACTCCTTGTCAGAGGAAGTTGTGTGAAGGCCAATAGTATTTCTCAGTTTAAAAAAAGATCGGGAAAGCTCTTAGCAAATAAGTCCATAAATGGGTATTGGTCAAGTTGGCCATGAGACAACACCTCTGTCTGTTGGGGCCTGGGAGTGAGGAACAGGAAATGGATCACTCGATTACAAACTGTTGTGTAGTCCTCTGAAGCAACTGAAACGGGACACTTGTCGCCGCACCTCCCAATAAGACACAGAGACCAAGTGCTGGATTAAATCAGGCCGCACTCTTTATTCAACCAATTCAAAGACGGTGGGTGATTGCACAAGCAATATGGGTCCAGTATGATTAGCTAACTGATTCTTATAAACTGGGCGCTGGCCGGGATGTGCCTTCCCGTGCCAGTTCCAACACCAACAAGGCTCCCCTTCGACAGCACCCTGGCTCTGGCCGAAAGGGGGAGCGTCCCAACAGTGGGCTTGAGTAAGGAGGTGAGTACCCGCTCAGCCAGCAGACCGTGCAGGTACTTACTGACCGAACTGCAG
>QEPC01009472.1:17757942-17793339 GCA_003113815.1 Sphenodon punctatus | reverse complement strand
CCTGGTACCCCCTTTCGTGCTCGTGCCTTTGGTCGAGCGCCCCCTGGCCGGCCGGCCACTGGGGTGTGGGGGGCCCACCTGATGCTGTTCTGCTGTGGCCTGGGGTGGCCTGCTCTACTCTGGGCCCTGCCTCTCTCCCCCTTGCCTCTTCTCTAAATCTTGCCGGAGGGATCACCGGCCTACTACCCCTCCTAGGGCCCCCCTCAGGTGCGGGGCAGGTGGGATCCCGCCCTTCCTGTAAGGGGCCCCTTTGGGGAGGGTGATCTTGACCCCCTACCAGTGGCCCCTGCCCCCCCGATGGGTAGGGCTGAGGGCCTGGCCTCGAAGGCCCGGGCTGCTCCCGGGGGGGTGGGCATGTGAGGGGAGGGCCCCGCGCCTGCATCATGGCCTCACAGGCCGCCAGGCGCTCCATAAGTTGTTCCTGGGTGGGGGCCCCATCCCCCTCCCCCGAGCTTTCCCCCCGGGGGTTACTATCCTGGACGCCTCGTTGAGGCTTCTTCGGGGCCGCTTTTTTCTTAGTGCGGCCCATCTCGCCGAAAAACGGTTCTTTATTAAAGGTTTCCTTCTTCTGTAACGGCAGCAGCAAGCTCTCGTTGCTGCTGCGTTCCTTTCCCCCAACGATCTGCCGCCACGCGGCCAGGAACCGCTCCGCCCCTTCTAAAGGGGGCGGGGCTTGTCCTCGATTTCGGCGCGGCGTCTTTCCCGCCGCGCCCAGTCTGCCTGGCAACAGACTCTCCGGCCAGAGCGCTCTAAAGCGCTCCGCCGGCAACAAGGTCAGTCCTGTCTCTTCCCTCTCATGGAGGGGGCGGGACAATAACCCCGTCGCCGACATGCGGCGGCGAAGGGGACTATTGGCAACAGGATGCTGGGCTAGATTGATCGTTGGTCTGACTGACTGCCCCAGTATGGTACTCTTATGTTCTTACCTCAAGAGTTACTGTTAGAAACCAGGGCTGAGAGAGATCAGTATCTCTACCCTTTCCACCACTTTCCCAGTTTTGAATCCATTTGTCACAGCTTGGAAAAGAATAAAAGAGAGAGCGAGAACAGATCATAAAGGTTCTTTGCTGTGCAAAGATAAATGTATCTTATTTCTGTCTAGCTGTAGCTTTATATAGTAATTATTATCAACTACAGCTGATCAAAGCATTTGTTAAAGAGGAAACTATCTGTCCTTCGAGTTTGTTACTGTTTGCAGCCAATTTGACAGGCTTTATATCTCTGACTACATTTTCTTTTATTTTCCACGCTTGATTTCTTTCTCTCTCTCTCCTTTTTTTGGTTTGTTTGTCTTTCTTTCCCCTTCCTGGCACGTAGACGCATCTCCCCCTCCCCCCTTCTTTCTTTCTCCATCTGGCTTAATAAAAATGTTTTTTAAACCGTCCAGGGGACTGTGAGAGGCAGCAGTTCCAGGCCCCATCAATCCACCTGTGTCTCCTGCTCTCTGCAGTCACAGCAGGTGTAAACCTGGATAGATTTAAGCACACACAAGTCTGGTCAGCCAAGCAGAAAAGTGAATGGGATAGGTTCTGCCAAGCCTTCTAGAGGAAACCTCCTCTCTCTCCCCCTGCACCTTTTTGGATTTGGATCCATAGTTTGTTTGTTTTGGACATTTATAAGGACTTAACTTTATGTTCCTTGAGCTCTTTTCTGGAGACACCTGCACACCTGCTTTCCTTCTGTTTTCAGACACATGCGGAGATCCCAAGAGACAGATTCTGCTTCTGCTTCTTCTTTTTCTCTCTCTTTAGAATCCCCTTTCTCCAGGCTTTCCATTTCTCTTCCCGAATCTAATTTTAAAGACTCTCTCTCCCAATTTCTCTTTGCATCTTTATTTGTTCTTCTCGGTGTTATTGGCTTGATGACGACTGCTTTAGTTTACTCCCCATCCAGTGGCTCTATCTCGTTGCTTAGGGGACTCAGGGTGTATGCAGGATGCTATGGTAAAGTCAATGCTCTGCACATCGGTTTAAAATATCTTCTGTCTTGGGACGGATTCCTACCCGGCTTGGTGCACATCTCTTGTAAAAACATGCAAATTAGTGGCTCTCCAACTTTGCACTTTTAGGACATTGTCACCTGCACACGGGTACACAATATCCCCAAGGAAATTACCATTAACCACTGTGGTTTTTTGTTTTTGTGGGGGTTTTGTGAACAAAAAAGTCCTTGGGTAGAAATCTACCCCAATGTGTTTTACCATGGGGAAGATTTATACCTACCCCATCACATTTCATGTTAGTTTGCACATTCAAGTCAGTTCAAACTGTGCAGTGCATCAGTGTCATTCAAGCAATGTAAATGCGAAAGAACTGGGATATTACTCTACCCCAAGACCCATGTAAAGTCATTTTTTAAAACACAGAAGAGGAGGGTTAACACTACGCAGCCATGCTGCACAACCGTCTAGAACAGGGCAGGAAGAAAGATTCTACATCTCTTGGCAACCACGTGGGAGGACTGTAGGCGATGGACTGTAATTACCTGAGTTGGAATTGAGCCAGAATGGTAGGGCTACCACCTAGAGACTTACAAAAAGCAACATACTGCGTAGAACTTGCGGGAAATAATTTTCTCCCATTTAAAAATACTTAACAAAAATTGTGTGTTTGTGGGAGAAGAGGGGGATAATTTTGGTTTAACAAATTCTATGATGCATTCTATGATGTTTGGTTTTTTTAGGAATAAAAAACATTTGCCGTTTTTCCTTGTCAAATCTCTCTTTCTCTCCGCAATAGCAAAGCCAAATCAAATCAAATCAATAAAGATCAGCTGGATAGGGTAAATTCCAGGATGAACCGAGAACTGGGATTTTGACGAGAATGAGCACTTTTGCGAGCTCTCCTTTCAACTCTAGCGAAGGAAGGAATGTGAATTTAATTAATGTCATTCCAGTCCACTACAATGTCCTTGAAATTAAAAGGGGGAAAATCATTTGAGTTGACTACAGTTGGCTCAAATAAAAAAGATGAAGGGGAAAAAAATTTCCCTTGGTGTCGTGGGATCTCCGTTGCTCACAATTGGCGACCACCCAGTGTGACACCTCCCAGGCACAGGGAAAAAAAAAACCCTCTGTGATGCTGTGTTTCCTCAGGCATGGGTTCTTGTCTGTTTCCACAGGAAGAGGATCACGTACTGAGTGGAGAGTATCTTTGAGATGAGTCACAGCTTTAGTTCTGGTTCCAGGGTAAAAAATAAAAATTGAGCTTGATTCTGACCTCCATTTACAACACTGTAAATTACGGAAGTCAATAGAGCAACTCAGCTGTCAAACCACAAGTAATGAGACCAACATCAAACCATTCTCGAACTTTTTTTGAACCATATCTCCCCACAACGCGCACACACAAATCTTTCTTCGGCTGCTTTTAGATATGTGCGCCGAATACGCTGCATAAAATCCCGCTGCGTGTAAATGTGCCGCGTGTGGGATTTAGACGTGACATTCTGCACATTAAAGCTGGTTGTGCATTCTTTTAAAGCCGCAAATTAAATTATTATTATTATTATTAACAAACATTTATATAGCGCCAGCAGTGTACATGGCACTTTACAAAGTAATAAAATAGACACGGTCCCTGCCCCTAGGGCTTACAATCTGAGCGACAGGAGCTGGGGGAGAGACATAGGAAGGGGAACAGAGGGAGAGACAAGGGGTCTAACATTCATGAAGATGCGAGGTCTCAAGTGCACGTACTTGGCTTGGTTACGATGAGAATGACAGCAGGCAGGTCCATGTGGCAAGGATAAGGGTAAACAGATCGTAGGTATAGGAATAGTGGCTCAGCAGGATAAAGAGTCAGACAGAGCAGAGCGAAAGAGGTGAGTTTTAAGGAGAGATTTGAAGGTATGAAGGGAGGGGGCAAGGCGGATGTGGACAGGGAGGGAGTTCCAGGCATGGGGGGCAGCAAGTGAGAAGGGACGAAGGCGCTTAGGGGAGCAGGGAAGGCGTGGAAGGGTGAGAGAAGGGACAGAGGAGGAGCGAAGTGCACGGGCTGGAGTATGGAGGGCAATAAGTGCAGAGAGGTAGGGGGGAGCAAGGTTGTGAAGAGCTTTATGTCGAGGTATTTAATGTCGAGGTATTTAAATATGTCGAAGTATTTAATTCACAGCTTTAAAAGAATGCGCTACTGGCTTTAACGCACTAAATGTCACACCGAAATCCCACACGCGGCATATTTACCTCACACATCTAAAAGCGGCCTTCCTTGCCCCCTTCCCATCCTCTATTGTTTCCCATCTCTCTCCCCCTCGTTTTTTGACTTTCCCTTCTTGCCACCCCTTTATTTTGGAGATTCTCCCTAACTCAGTGAGCATGTGGAGCTAAGTATTTGGAAGCTGGAATCCTCCTTGTCTCCCCGCCTCCCACAACTCCAAAATACCTTCCATATCCAGGCTGAGGAGCTCACCACACCCAGTTTGAGAACCTAGTGACTAGACTTTCAGCTGATGTATCGGTGAAGTTCTTCCAAGGTCACAGGAACCAGCAGATAATCCTAACCTATTACGGCTTTCAGTGTGTAAATCTGTGAGAGAGACAGAAGGTGGGATTCCCGTACAGAGGTTTGCTGGCATGGCAAAGCCCTTCTTTGGACAATACCTGGGGGACTCCAGTAAGAGCTGCCCTTCTTCTACATCTGGGCTTTGTCTGAATGTGCTGAGAGAAGATTTTAATCTACTCAGTTTGTGGAATTGTGCAACTTTTGAAATTTCACATGTTGTGAAAATTCCATTCAATCCACAAAGTTCTCCCAGTTTAATAATGCACTTGCACACTAGAGACATGACCCTTTTGCATGAAAAGGGGGCCATTTCTGAATGGATTAACAACACACTAATTTTCTCTCATGGATGATAAAGGAGGCTCTGGGGAAGGAAAATCACAGCATTCTATGGGTTTTAATTTTGGGTCATTCTTGACTCTTTCCAAAAAGAAACACGATGACCCATTTACATTGAAGCTTTCTAATTCCGTGACTCCTTTTGCTGTGCAATCTCTTTACTTACATGGATCCTCATGATCAGCATCATCTTCCAGATTCAGAATTCATTAAGACTCTTTAAGCACCCTACCTTTCTCATGACTGGTGGGTGAATAAAGCAGAGTTAAATGATGTATTTAATTTTTTAATTTTCATTTCAATGTATATGCCACCCTTCCCTGAAGCTCAGAGCAGCTTACAATCCAATTATTATTGGTGCTGCTCCTCAGGAGTAGGTTGCCTAGTAATGCCTAAAAGGGAGAAGGGGCACACTAAAAAAGGATGGGGCAAAGGGACTCTTTCTGACATTTTCCCTCCCTTCCTCCTGCCCCCAAATAGTGTTGCCTCTGGATAACCTAGGGAAATTGGAGCTTCGCCAGGAGATGATGTTTCTTAACCTAGAGAGACTGGGTGAAGCCTTGACGTGTGGTAATCCTAATCAGAAGAGTGGTGCAAGTATGGTTGGGTTTATTCTCATGAGTAAGTACCTCCTAACTCACTTTAGCCTCCCATGCGTTCCCATGAGCAGAGGGATTAAAATGAGACTAGAGGGTAACTATTTTACTTCTCTGCAGTGGGTGGGGATGGCTTTTTCATTTGTACTGAAGGAAGATAACCACCTTCTTCCTTGAGTCCTCTGCTATTTTAGAAGATCTCAGCACTTCCTTCTTTAGTGTTTCCTCACATCGCTGGCTGCTTGCTAGTCCATCGCGCCCTGCTGGCAGTTTCCTTCAAGTTACCAAGCAGGGAGGTCAAGGGAGGGGAAGGGCTCTTTAACTTTGACTCTTGCTGCTTGTAAGAACAAGGGCAGAAGGATGTAATTTCTCTGGAGTGAGTACCCTGTTTAAAGTATGCTCATAAAAATAAGCTCTTGGTTTTTCCAGGGAGGAAAAGAGAAGAAAAAGCTAATACTGACTGAGAAATCTTGCAATAAACATCCTTAGAATAAAATTAGTTTGGAACCTGGGAAACTGTTTGTTTTGTTTTATGTGGAGCTGGTCTGGGGCAACTTTCCCTTCTGGAGGCCATTTTGGAAATTAGTACAAGCACCAAGGGCCACTTCGAAGTTGGGGTGAAGGTGCTTAAAGTGTGCACTTAGGGAGAGGAGGGTCCAAGTCATGGATTTGTGCCATGGAACTGTCCCCTCTCCTTGTGTGAAGACCCTCATCTCTGCTCCGGTATCCTGAACTCAGTCTTTTGGTGCTTAATTGGCAGCAGGAACTGGAGGGCCAGATCCAGAAACTGGAATGGGACCAAATAAAAATTACCCTCGGACTGTGTTTGGCCCCTGAGTCTGAAGTTCTTCACCCCCGAGAGAGTCCCATTGTGCTAGAAACACACAACTCTTGCCCAGAACAAGTTTTGCAGTCTAAAACTGCAGTCCTGAGTCTGCAGTCCCTGGAGCGTCTGTGATTCCTCACATGTGTTTTACTCCACAATTTCACTCTGCTGTCCTTCCTCACCCCTTGTTCCTCCCCCACCTCCCCCGACTTGCATTCCCTGGGTGGCACATTGTAATCAGCTTACAGATTTCACACCTGTGCCTTTTCCCTTTATTGAGGACAATTGGCTGGGAGGCGTTCTGCGAGATTTCCTTATGAAAGATGCGGTACCAAAGAAACTGGTGTTGTATCTGCAGCAACGTCAATGAGATCACAGTAGTTTGAACCCTGTGAAGCTCTGACTTTTGTGGGTTTTTGCTTAGCTTGTGACTAATGAAGAGTGTGTGAGGATGAAAGGACTGCATTAGCAACTCTCCACATCTTCAGAGGAGTCTGAGCACTGCAGAGTTTGTCTGAGTTCTTCGGGGAGAAACTTAAGAAGCTGGTGTTGAAAAGCCAGTCTCAGGACTGCCACTGTATCTTGTAGAGCTAAACAACACCCCCGCCCCACAAAGGGTAAACCCATCAAATATATCCTCGAGGCATGGGAACCTCCAGCACAAGGGGGAAATTCAGCCTGTGGCTAGTTTTTTTATGTGACCCCTTTCCAGTTCCTGGAGCTAGTTCCTGAAGCTGGCCCCTATCTCCAAGCCCCGAAAGACTGAGCTCATGAAAAGGGAGCAGAGGCAGGCGGAGCATGCACACAAGGAGAGGGGATGGATCTATGACCTAGATCCATGAAATAGACCAGAGGAGGCAAAATTTCAAAGCTCAAGAGCTTCAGACAAGTCTTTTCATATTACTTCAATCACAGCTTCCCCCGATCCTGGGGATGGGGCAGTACGGCTTTTCTTAAATCCCCTTGTCACATCAGCATTCTGGTTCCCAGGCAGGATGGTAGGTTTGGGCAGCAGCCCTAGTGGTATGGATCTGGATCATGCTCCCTCAGCTCCCAAGGCCTCCATGATGCCCCAGCTTCATGGAGCATCATGGCTAGGAATGGGCAAACAGAATGCGGTTTGGATGTTCGGTCATTCGATTCGAAACCCGAGTTCGGGTTCGATGGTTCGGTTCAGCCGAGTTCGGGCTGGCCGAACTTGGCCGAACACTACAGTCAAAAACAGCACCATCGAAACCGAAACTTGCTTTTCTTTGCCCTGAAAAGATGTTTTTCCTGCCCCCGAACTCATCCGAACACAACTGAACTGTTTGGTCATTCGAGAGTTCGGTTCGGATGTTCAGTTCGGACGTCCAAACATACCGAGTTTGGTCCGAACATCCGAAGCGCGTTCGCCCATCCCTAATCATGGAGCTGTGTTCCGAAATGGCAGTTCAGCTTCTGTGGCATCTGAAGTAGCCACATGGACATGCTCCTAGGCAGCCTCTTTTATCAAGAGCTTCAATACAAGTGCGTGAGAGCCACATATGGGTCCTGAGCTGCCAGTTGCCCATCTCTGAAATAGACTCTCTTTATCTTTCCTGTTTCATGGACACAGCCCTTAATCACCACCTCCCACAATGTCTGTGGATCTTGTACTGATTTTCAAGGTGAACCCTGGGAGGCAAAAGGTTCCCTGACTCCGACCTAGCCAAACCAAAAAGGTAGGGGCCAATCCTAAGCCCTGCAGACCGGCATGTGCACAAATCACACACAACCCCAGCATGGGGCCCATGACCCGCATACAAACCACGTGGCCATGCACACGCAGCGGCACCCGTGGGGATTGGGATTGCATCCATCATCTGTGTGCACGCCGGGTATCCATTTATTCTATTTTGGGTTGTTTGGCTTTTTTGTTCAGTAATTTTGGTGGTGGTTCAGTCATTTAGATATTCCGGTTACATCATTTTGACAATATCAACACTATTTAGTATGCACAATTTCTGAAAAGGACATAACTAAAATAGTGAAATGACTAAATAAGCAAAATAAATGAATAAAAAAACTGTCGCCGTCATCCCCCCCACCCAAGAAATGGAATACCTGAAAGAACCCAAACACTGAAATTCCCATTAGAGTCATGGAAAATAATACATGATTAGTAAACTTACTACTTGTTTCTGTTCTAGACACTATTTTGTTGGCACAACACTAATCGGGGAGACATTCCTCCTCTCCCTGCAACTCCCCTCCTGCATTATTGTCAGGCAGGCCAAAATATGTAGTTATCCATTGTTATACCACGAAACAGACACACATTGGTATGGACATTTCCATCTCTGTCCAGGAGCCCTAAAATGGCTCCCTTCCCAATATGATGCAAATTGTGACTCTTGAACTGACCTTAGCTCCTTTGGACCAGTCTAGAAGCTGAAGATCTATGGAAGCCAGTTTGGGAGACAGTCTGGAAAGAATAGCATCTTCCTTTATCCTCTATCAACTTATCCTATGGTGCAGAGTCCCAGTCACACCCAGCCAGACAAGACTGATTTCCCCTGTAGCCAATGTTGGACTGGCTATAACATTTCCCCTATAGTCAGTGTTCGAAAAACTTTCCCCTTCCTTGGGCCACTTTGAAAATTCGTACAGATAGGAGTTGGGGGTAGGTCTTGAGTGTATGGCCTCCTTAAGTGTATGGCCTCTGTTCCCTTTCCTAAAGCTCATTCTTCTAGGGACTGGATCCATGGTCCAGATTCAGGAATTGGAAAGGGGCCAAATTGTTTCCAAGTCAGCAAAAGTAATAATTCTACTCTATTCAGCACTGGTCCGACCTCACCCAGGAAGGGCATTGACTAATTGGAGAGGGTTCAGAGGAGGGCAACACAGATGATAAAGGGTTCTGGAAAACAAGTCTTATGAGGACAGGTTAAAGGAACTGGGTATGTTTAGTAAGGATGTGTGAACAGAATGCGGTTCGGATGTTCGGACGTTTGGTCATTCGCTTCGAAACCCGAGTTCTGGTTTGGTTGTTTGGTTCGGTGAAGTTCGTTTCAGCTGAACTTGGCTGAACATTCAAAAATAGTGCTATCGATACCGATACCGAATTTGAAGAATTTTTTCAGTATCTGTATCATTTGGCCCTGAAACAATCCCTGGTCTCCACCCCTGGTGCCAGGAAGTCTGCTCCTCAGCTGCGTCCCCCTTTCAGTCACGTTTTTCCTGCCCAAAGTCACGTTTTCTCCGACCCCGAACTCATCCGAACTCACCCGAACATGACCAAAGTGTTCAGCCGTTTTCGAGTTCTGTTCAGACATTCAGTTCGGATGTCCGAACAGACCGAGTTCGGTCCGAACTCCGAACATCCGAACCACTTTCGCACATCCCTAATGTTTAGCTTAAAAAAGAGATCAAGGGGAGACATGAAAGCAGTCTTCAAAAATCTGAAGGGCTGCCACCAAGAAGACAGCAAAGAACTGTATTTTTTTGCTACAGGGGACAGAACTAGAGATAACAGGCTCATATTACAGGAAGGTAGATTTTGGTTAAATATCGGGAAAAGCTTCCTACCAGCAAGACGTGTGCAGCAATTGAACAAGTTGCTTAGGAAGGTTGTAGGCTCTCCATCGCTGGAGGCTTAAAAAAAAAAAAAAGGCTGGCCGGCCATCTGTTGGAGATGTTGTAGCTCTAGTCATCCTGCATTCAAGCAGGGGGTTGGACTAGATGACCTTCAGTGTCACTTCCAATTCTCTGATGAATAAAAATGCTTCTATAGGTTAGATTTGACCAAGGGCTAACGGTCCCGTAATCTTATACCTGTCTCTTATACACATCTAGATGTGTATAAGAGACAGTGCTTCTATAGGTTAGATTTGACCAAGGGCTAACGGTCCCGTAATCTTATACCTGTCTCTTATACACATCTAGATGTGTATAAGAGACAGTGCTTCTATAGGTTAGATTTGACCAAGGGCTAACGGTCCCGTAATCTTATACTGTGCTGCTGAATGTTTGTTTTCTCAACAGACTCATATGCTGAATTCTCCATTTCCTTTAGACTTGGTGTTTTACTTCTTTCTCCATCCATGATCCATCCTATTAGGACTCAAAAACGGGATTAGGCAGTTGTGTAGATAATGAGAACATCTGCTGTTACATTAATTATCTCTTCTCGTTAAAGTAGAGTCATAAAGCATCAGCTCATGCTTTGGGTGTTGTGACAGAGGTTTGGGAGTTACCTTGCCCACTGGGCTAATTATTCCATAAATGCCCGCTGCGGAGTTTCCTGCACCTTCCGTCAGAGCATCGGATTCGAGCCATTGTCAAAAGCAGGACACTCCTCATCTTAAACAGTTTGGTAATTTTCCCCCCCATTCCCACCTCAAATGTAGGTAAAAGCTCACTCCCATTAAGAATGATTACCGCTTCATCAGGTAAAGGGCTCCATGGAAACCTTGGGACACCCACCTGCTCTTAGTACTGGGATTGGGAACACAACCCATGCAATTTCAGGGGGCTCAGTTGCCATCAGCTGATGTTATGGCTCAGGTACTTCACACATGCTGTCTGAATCAACATAGCACGAAACAAAAGCCCTAGTTTTCCGAGACCAAACAGACCTGACTTGATTCTGTGGTAGCTTGGTCCATTGAGAGGGCTGGTGTACAGTCCTCACAAATTTTACTGTAGCAACGTGTATTGCAGGCAACATATGTGATGCTTTCACATGACCATTTTCTAGTGGGGAAAGCGGATGTGGAGCACAGACCAAGCTGGCTTTGCCCTTATGGGTTTGGGGGTATTGTGTAAAAAGGATTTGCTTGCATCACAAACTCTTTCCACACAGCATCCCCCACACCCAGTCGATGGGGCAAGTTGTGTATGAAAGCACTTTTACTGTGGTTGTATCCCTATTTGGAAAGTTGTGTTATTGTAGTGGAGTATTACTAATAAGAATGGGGATAAGAAGCCCCAAATGGAGGGGATAGGGGCCATGGAATGACTCTTTACCCAGTGCTATGGCAGTAGAAGCACCTCCACTGTAGGATGCACACAGGGCTCCACAATTTGAGAAGTAGCCTTCAGAGAAAACATCTTGTTTGTGCACACTTACTCTTGGTTGAATGGCCCCTTACCCCAGGATAATAGGTCAAGGAATTCTCGTGTGTCAGGTGAATACCTCTGGGTAGACTGCACATTTACTGCCACATAGCCTTGGTTCCTTCTTAAATTCCTCATCATGTCAATGCTCTATAACGTACAACTTTTGTGGTCAATCCCTCCACCCCTTCCTGCCCCTCCTCCTGCTTTCTGCCTCATGGCTTCAGCTTTCCTTACTCCAACATCATCAGCCCCTTTGGATAATGTACCCTGACAGCTCCTGTAACAGGAGCTTTCAGTGTCAACATGCAGAGCTGTCTGGGAGCGGAAGAAAATCCAACTTGCCATCCCCTTCACGGTTTGAAAACAAACCACGTTGCACGGGAAGACACGGCACCTGCATTGATCAGCTCAAAATGGTACGAAAAACTAAAGCGGTAGGAAGCCTCCGCCAAAATAAACAGGAAGCCACTTTGAGATGTTTATATATAAAGCTGTACACACACACACACCCACACACAGAAAGAGAAAGAGAAATAGGGAGAGGGGAAAAAAGCAAATTTTTCAGGGAGAATATTGGACAGGGAGATGGTGAAGGATCAAAGTATTTGATAGTCATAGCAGTCTCTTGTCTCGGTCTGAAAGGGTGTATGGACCTTGCTGGATGGAGCAACTGAGGTTATTTTTAAAAAGAGCTGTGCTGTTTTGCAACCGCTAGCATTTGTGTTCAGAGAGGCTAGGTTTATGAGCAATCGGATCTCATGCTTGAAGGCATCAGCTGAGCCTTCATTGAAGAATTCTTCCTGTCTTGCACCAGGATATCATCCAGTTGCACCCTTGCTTCTTTTTCTCGTTCCTCTCTTATCAGTAGGCATTTGGAGCTAATTTGCTGTACTGCAGAGCTATCCTAGGGATGGAAGGAATCAATGTCAAAACACCCAAGGTAGATTGTTCCAAGAAAAATTCAACACAAAACCACAGGGTAATTGGCCAGCAAGGTTGGGTCACAAAAAGAGGATGGATCAAAGGAAAACAATCCCTCAATAGATTGCATTAGGCCTTAATCCTCATTTCAACTGTATGATTCACATTCTGCCTCATCAAATCCCCCCCCACCATCCCTCAATTGTTCAACATGTAGCCTGGTGCCATTGAAGTCTTTGGCAAAGCTTCCATTGAGCACTTTTGGTGCAGTCCTTGGTCCACAGAGCTGCGCTTGCGGTCCTTCAACTAACACCTTCAGGAAGGGGGGTTGTCGGTAGGTCCACAGCGCTGCTTGCATTTCTTCAATGAACACCTCCAGGAAGGGGTTTTGTCGGTAGGCTTGCTTGTTGGAGGTGGACCAGCTTCCCATAGTGCCTAGTGCAGATTTCTCTTTTGCTAAATTCCCTTCATTTCTGGAAAGATTAAAGTAATTTAAAAAAAAACAAAAAAACCCCACCCTCTTCTTGTTTCATTTTATTTTCACCTCCTTTTCATCTTCCAATGCCGAAATCTCACCTCATCTTTCATCAGTCTCTTTGCTTTCAGAGCAGAAAATAAAGCCTCCTTTCTGTTGTTGTTGAAGCCCTGGGTGCCTCTTCCGTTTTTAATTAAGAGTGAATGAAGGTAACAAAGTGTTTTATAACTGGAGAGAATCTGCCAGCTGGATGCCAAGGCAGGAATACAGGCGGCTGAAAGGAGCACACATCGATGCCAAACCGCCACCGTAGGGAATATGTCCTGTTCGGACCCCGCCTCTGTCTGTCTGTCTGTGCTCTTTGCTTTCCCAGCCAGCCTTGAAGTTTCTTCATTAACTGAGAATGCCTGGGCTTCTGTCAGTTAGCGTCACATTATTGGAAAGTACTCTCTTGGAGTGTGCATGTCTTAAAGGGCAGGACTTTGGCCCTCAATGACTGGGGGGAGGTTGGGTTTGAAAGAAAGCCTGTGCTTTATCGCAGGTACAAATTTGTCTGAAACAGTTGGTAGAATTATTGCTTGTGGGTGTTATCCACATTTTCAGATAACCCTCCAAATGCCCAAACAATATCTGCAACCAAGCAAGTATTTGCATATCCATTATTTCAGGCTGAAAAGGGGTTGAGTTTGCATCCTAGTACAAATTGGAAGTGAAATGGGCAGTAGAATTATTATTTATGGTTCCTATTACTATTTTTGGATAACTCTTCAAATATTTAAATAATATCTGTGACCAAATTGGGTATTTGCATATCGGATTTTTCCCTCCTTTTCTGTCTTTCCAGATGTACTGTTTTGATGATTTTGGTTTCTTTTGGTTCAGTGATTTCAATCTTTTTTGGAATTTTGGTTATGCCATTTTCAAGAATTGCACATGAGCAGTAGTACTAATATTGCCAAAATGATGTAACTGGAATACCAGTGACCAAAACCAGAAATAATCAAAGTGAAAAACTAAAATAACCAACCTGAAACAACTTAAAGTCCATACTCGACAGAGCTGAAGCATAGCAGCTATTATCCATCTCTCCAATTTCAGTTTGGGTAGGGTAAATTCAACACATTTGCCCCCTTTTAAAAATGATTTGTTGTTTATTTATTTATTTAAAAAATTAATTTCAGTTCTAGTAGAAATGCTGCCCTGGTGCCCTAGTGGGTTCTCAGAGAGAGCACACATTCTCCCTAATCCACTCAAACGTTTCAAAAGGCCTTTCCACATCTGGATTTGGACAGCTGTCTTCTGTATAACTCAGTAGTTTCCAAATGACCCCTTTCTGAAATACAATCCTGACTCCACAGCAACAAAGACATGCAAAGTACAGCAAATCTCATTTGGGATTGTAGCTCCAGCTGTGTCCCCACTCAGGATCCCAACTCACAATTTGGGAATCCGAGGGAAAACCTTGCCTGACTCCTCCTGCTTATAACTACTATGGTTAACTAACTATGAAGGTTATAACCATATCCATATGATTACAATTTAACGGCTCCCATTATAACCGCATGGGCTGAAACCACTGAAAACTTTGCCTGGCTTCTCCCTGCTTAGGTATGGAGGCTGAGCAGGGGCCACTCCAGACTTAAGCAGGACAGAAAGAGTCATGGCACAGGCCCCGCAGGCAGAGGGAGCCTTTTCTTGTAGCTTCAGGTCCAGTTCTTCTGAGGGCCCAGGATGGGCTGTTTCTGCTTGGAGCTGTCTCTGTACACAACTCTCAACCCCCAGGGTTGCTGCTTCCTGAGGGGCTTTGCCTCCTGCCCCCAACCTTTCAGTAAATCACTGATCCCTGACTTCCCTCTGCCACGGGTGGGGGTGTATGAAAGGGGGGAGAGAGCTTGTGTGTGCATGTGCATGAAAACTTATGACACATTTTTGTTTTTGTAAGAAAGACCAGACTGCCAATTGTTAATGGACTGGGGAGGGAATGGCAATGGGGCCCTTATTTTCACCTTGGGTCCTGTAGATTCTAAGGCTGGCTCAGAAGCTAAATAGTGTAAGCTGGAGAAAGCGATAACAGCAGCAAATAGGGGGTAGTCGGAGAAGGGGAGGGAAAGGAAAGGCGGTCCCTGGGCTGCAGGCAGCGCACATCAATGCTGGGAGCAGAGGGACAGAGAAAGAAATTGGTGGGAGAAGGGAAGGGAAAAGAGAGGGAACTCATAACACCCAATGTTTCAAGCAGCCAGTAAGAGACAAGCTCTGCCCCATTGGCCAATCAGCTGTACTTCTCATTGAATAAGCCCTGCCCTCCCGTGCTGCTTCTGACAATCCCTTGATAGGAGGACGCTCTCTAGTACACTTTATTTATGAAACCTGAGATGACTTAAAAGAACTATATTAGAACCGCTGGCCTGTCAACAAAGATTACGGCCATTACCAAAGTAAAGAACTGCTTGTTGACTAGGGTTCATCTGCCTATCTTTCTATGGCTGCTTTTAGTCGAGCGCTGCCTGCTTGTACATGTAATCACGCGCCCTGTAAAAGTGCTGTGGGCAGTGTTTAGACCTACCATAGACGTGCCATATTTCCAGTCGCGCGTTCTTTAAGAGCACAAATTAAAGAATGCACGACCAGAAATATGGCGAGTCTATGGCGTGTATAAAGGCTGCGGGTGGCACTTTTACAGGGAGCATTGGTTACAGGCGTGAGCAGGCACTGCTCGTCTAAAAGCAGCCTAGTATGCTGCCTTTTCTCACTTTCATAAGCAAGAAATCCTTGTAGCATTTCCTCTGCCGTCCACATGATCTCTAACTATAAGAAACCTGTGAATAAAGGGCTTGCTTAGAGAGCCAATAATTAGCCATTTGCACAGTGTCCAACCCAAAGAAGTTGATTCATAAGAATAATTGCCTCAATGCTGGTGCAACCAGCTTCGGCAAGGATACTGGTATTGATACAGTGGTCTTCCCAATTAATGCTTAAGATCTTACAAAGGCACCTCTGATGATAGTGCTCCAAACTCTCAAGGTGATTTCGGTATGTCACCCAACAACTGCTTTATAAACTTGGATCTTAATATCCTTCCGTAAGGCATGATCACTAAAGACGCAACTTCCCAAAGAAAGCAGTTGCACTCTAAATACTGTGCTGAATCTTAATATCAATATTTGTCTTCTGAGAAAGATAGCTACTGAGATACGAGAATTGAGAAATGCTCGACTGTCTCTAGGGTGTGTCCTTCAAGAGTAATCCACAGAAGGTCGTTTACTATGCCCAAGGGCTGATATAACACCATAGCTTTTTCAGTATTAAGTGAAAGTCCCAAGCAACAGTAGATCTCAGCAAAGCGTTCTAATGCACAATGGAGATTCTTCTCAGTGTGAGCAAGGACTCATACACATTCCCATGCGTACACACCTCCAAACAATCCAAGTGCATAAAGAGGGAAAGACACTCCCCTGCTTCTTGTTCCACTCAGTTTCTTGTTTTTCCATCATCTCCCCATTTAGCTATCAAGTGCATCTCCTGAGAGGCATCCAGGAAAGAGGTGTCCGAAGCTTGACTATGGGTCTTCTTGTTTCTCTCTCTCTTGAAAAAGGGACAGTGGGATTCAGCACCCAGAGGGAACCTCCTTTCTAAATAGGAATTATGGGAAAACATGGGAACACCCAGGGCTGACATTTGACCATGTAATGTTGAGGCCCAATGAGATCAGGGAGAGGGATTTCCCCCCCCCCCAATCCTCACTATGCCCTTGCTCACAGATAAAATCCATTATGGTGCAGAAGACCCATGCATCACTTAATTTAGGATTGCAGCCCCTCTGTGTTTGAACTAGAGAGGTTAAAGTATTTCTGGGTGAAACCCCTACATCCCCAGGTTATGGGGCCAGGGGAAGAGGCTATTCCATGCCTTTCTAACATGACCACACCCAGAGGATGCTCCAAAGGAGGCATGGCCACATCAGAAAGAAGCCCAAGAGTCCCTTTGTTCCACCCTTCCTCGTGTGACTACGCCCAATTCAGAGCACTGGGAAAGGGTCAGGAGAGACCCTTTTCCCTGCCCCCATTTGTCACAGCTGTACCCCTTCCTAGATGAAAGTCTCCAGAAAGGTGCGGTGGCAGCTGGTGGCTCTTAAGTCTGGTGGGGTCTTGGAGGAGTGGGGCCACCTGAGGTATTAACATTGCTATGGAACACAAAATGAATACAAAACCCTCACTGAATATAGATCTTGGACTCAAGACAAGGGTTTAGCAAAGATCTCAGTTGTCGAAGTCAGGAATTTCCCTGATCTACCTTTTTCTACGGACAGCGTTGCCAATGTATTTGCTTTCTCTGTTGTCATTGTCTTCCTCAAAAAACATTTTATCCTCTGTAAAACAAAGAGAGACCATTCTGATTCTACAGTTGTCATTGGTGTTGTAAGAACAATTTTCAACACTTTCACAGTCTCAGCAAAGCTGTCCTGCAGATTGTTGTCTAGTTGTGTAGAAGTAGTGAAGAGGCATCCTTCATCCCATAGAATTCTTACCTCCCATACAAGCCAGAAAGCTTTATCTTCCATCTGTCTTTTTGCAGCATGGGTAGGTTTCCACTGCCTCAATTGATGCTTGCAGTGGAAAATGTTAGTTGTGTGAATCAAACAAAGTCCCTTGTAGGGATGTGTGAATGTGATTTGGATGTTCGGAGTTCGGACCAAACTTGGTCTGTTCGGACATCCGAACCGAACATCCGAACCAAACTCTCGAATGACCGAACAGTTCGGTTGTGTTCGGATGAGTTCGGGGACAGGAAAAACATCTTTTCAGGGCCAAAAATTAGGTTTCGGTTTCGTTTCGGTTTCAGTAGCGCTATTTTTTACTGTTTGGCCAAGTTTGGCCAACCCAAACTCAGCTGAACCGAACCATCAAACCCAAACTCGGGTTTCAGACCGAACATCCAAACTCCATTCTGTTCACCCATCCCTAGCCCCTTGTAATAATGTTGCACTCACTAGATATTTTGTGAATTCAAATTGCTCTTTTGTATACAAAATTATATTTCAGAATACCACTACAATTTGATCCAGGGTGGACACACCTCTTGGGAGATGAGATTTCTCAGGCAACTCTGAATGCCGATCCTTAACCGAGTCTCTCACTCTGTTAAAGCCCTTGATGAAGTCAGAAATAAATCTCTGAATATCTACAGAGTCAATGTCTCTTTTCTGGAGTTCTTTGTAAAGCTCATCAATGGCCTTTTTCACACAGTCACTCTAACACTGATAAAATGGGTGTTACATTTTATTATACATGTTGCAGGGCTGCAGGTGTGCTCTATGGTTGCCCCGAAACATATATAATAAAATGTACCATCAATTTTACCAGTGTTAGTGTGTCTGTGTGAAAAGGGCCAATGTGAGGCATTACTTTGTGGAACAAAAACAAGAAGTAAAGGAACTCCCCACCTTCTTCCAACTTTTGTGCAAATCCCCAAGCCCCACAAATAGCAGTGATATCAAAATTTCCTGATTTTATGTTGTTAAAGCACTTGATGTAATCCTCTCAGGGCTCATACACCACATTTACTGTCCACACATTGTAGTTGGGAGTGCATGGGAGGTGCTCTGGGGAGCCTTCTCTTTACTATCATATCCCAAACCTCAGTCCTTTATGGAGAAGATGAAAAGAAAGCTGTTAAGCCATTCAGATCTGCAAAGAATATTTTTACTTTCTTTATCTGGGATACAGCTTGTAGCATGATAAGATTCAGCTGGTGTGTATAGCAGTGAACATAGTGTCCATGTGGGTATATGTCCTATACCCTCTTCTGGACTACCCCATTCTGCCCACACATCATGCTCACACCATCATCACTCTGAGCAATGAGTTTCTGCTTGTCAGAGTTCTGTGGGAAGACCACACCCAACAGTTGAAGCAATGCTGCGGAAACAGTGTCTGCACAAGTGTCTTCCAACTGGGTGAAACCATAACATTCTACAGATGAACCATTGTCATCAATGTACCAATAAATCAGTACTGATTGGCAGTGAGTTGATATATCGGTTGTGTCATCACCTGAGTAGCCACATATTCAGTGCTGTTCAACTGCTGGATAACAAAATACCTGGCCACTGTGAGCATGTAGTCAAGCAGTTCGTTTTGGGTCATTTTTGAAGTGGCATTTTTCAAATGTTTTTCCATTGCAGAATCAATGCTGACAATGAGGTTAACAAAGCCTCAATATAATCCTGGGTTTAAAGACTCCTCGGCTTCATCATGTCCTCCCAATGCCAATCCAAAAGTGCCATAGAACCATATAAAATCACTTATTTTAGAGATAATATATCAGTTGTGCTCAACTCACTTGTGTTTTCTAACAGCCAGACAGTAGCCTTCATCCAGTTGTTCAATTATGTTTGCATTACGAAACACTGCCAGGTTGAATCAGTTCTCAATATAACTTTTGCATTCTTTATGCTTCTTTGTCTTGTCAGACAGATGCTTTAGGTCCTTTACTCCTGTCTTGGGCCACACTGATTCGCCACCAAACAGCAAATGTAGAAAACAGAACAATGCACTCTTTGAAACACTGGGTGAAAACAGACATGCACCTTAACTCTGCTTTAACACCACTTTAACATTTCTTATGCATGTTGCAGGGCTGCATAGGAGGTAAATAGAGCCCTGAAATATGCATAAGAAATGTTAAAGCAGTGTTAAAGCGGAGTTATGTGCATGTCTGATTTCACCCACCACTGCATAGCCACCTCTTCTTCTCGTACAATATTGAACTCAACCAGCATGTATAGTCCTTCCCTCTGTCTCGGGCAGCTTGCTCAAGTTGAAGATCTGGAAAATCGGGCTCCAATTCTTTCACTTGACATTTTCCAGCAAAAGTCAGCTGTGAGAATGACTTTCACAGCAGTGAACCCAAAGTGTTCATTTTCAGTGGCTTGCTCTTTGATGCTTTTTTCCTGCAAATAAGAGAAGAGTTTAGGCAGTTGTATGTCAGTAACCTTTGTGGCATCATCTACTACAGTAGGTCTTAAGTCCTTAAATGAGAGCATAAACCTTCAATATGTTACACACAGCTTTTCTGCTTGCTAAAGATATGCACAGAGCTGGTGTAAAGATTATGCCAGGCAAGCATCAAGTGAAGTTGTGAGAACTTTCTGGAGATCATTCTGAATATTTCATTTGCCCCCTATCTACTTACAGCAATGTCTGTTGGCACCTTACTCAATTACTCCTCAGCTCTTCAGCCAGGTCCCTTAACACTGGGCCAACTCCAACACCACTGTCAGTTGATTCCTTGGTGCTCGTTCCTTCTGATTACAACAGCAACATAAATAACAGGTCAGTTTGTCTCTGAGAAGTAATGGCCACCACACAATAGAAATGGCACAGAGAATCCCACATACATGGCTGCTTTTTGAAAAGCAACACATTATTTGTATTTGTACAATGTATCTGCAAACATCCCCCTTCTTTTCTTCCCCTCCTCCCATGGGAAAAGAGGTTACCTGCTTCCATAGGTGATGATCAGAATACCTCATATCCTTGAAACAGCTGGAGAGCTTTCTACAGGCCTAGATTCTACATAACATTTTAATAGTAAACTAAGTAGCCAATGCTTGGGCAAACACATACTTTTGAAGAGATATCTGTAGGCTTGCAGAGATATCTGTAGCTATCTGTAGGGTTGTTTTGCCCTTTCAGAAATATCGTAAGACTACACTTTTGGGGAAGCTTTTAAATTATCTAATTTCACCCACTACATTCAGTCACCCCATAAACAATGCCAACCGAACTCTAATATTTCAGAAAATGTTCCTTTATCGAGTAACCACACAGATCAAGTGACCAAGACCTCAAACAGAAATGGGGTATGGTAAGGTGGGTACAAATTTCACTCAATCTTCAGTGAAAATGTGCAAAAGGACGCTCAGGAAAGCTGAGGGCCACAGGCGCTGGCCCCATAATGTCAGCTTCAACAGACCCATGTTAACCAAATGGCAAATTAAGAGGGGGAAAGAAGAAGGAAAAAATACTGTTAAATAGTACAGATACCCGTAGAAACTTGGCAAAGAGAGTAACTAGACACCAGCAGGCGATGTGCTGAACATTAGCAGGAATGACCAGAACAGAGAGAATAGTAGAACTACAATTTAGAGTCCAGATTTTCTGCATTTTTACAGCATCTTAGTTAAAGTACAATTGAAACAGACATTCTGCTATTTGCAGACACAGGTAACATGGGCAAGAAACTTCATAAGAATAATATATCACTTTTTCATAACCTCCAAGGCTGAAGAAGAAGAAGAGAACAGTTTCCCCACCTCCATATGCTGAATAATTCAGAAACCATAAACTAAAAAGCAGGTGGGGCATTTTGAAGAGTCATGAGTCTTGCATTGCTGAGCAGGGGCCGGGCAACCAGAAACATGTTATGTGCCATTAAACTAGACACACTGAAAAGTCAAGGGAAGTGGAGGAAAAATCACTCCTCAAAACATAGTAAGAAACTATGGGAGACAATTGATCAAACAGCTGCAATGGGGCATTTTGAATATCAGTAGCAGCAGATGCACTGGGGTATTTGGTGGGTGAGCTCCCCAGCACTGAAGAGAAACCACCTCTGAGAAGGTGGCAACCTTACTGAAGCCTTACAGCAGTGATTACTCACATTTTGCTTGTGCAACCCCATTTTGAAACTTACACTATTATTCCTTGACCCCAGAGAGCAACAAAGATATGCACAGGAGACTAACTATTAGGCTGCTTGCAATTCATCCACAGGGCTGAGGCAGGGCAACCCTATTTGACACCCTGTCTTACAGCTTGCGAATCTTGACTTTCTAGGGAGGGCTTACTGTGGATCTCAGCCCTGATAGTTGAGCAGCTCAGCTGCTGTTGAAGTTGGGGAGTTGAGAGCACTTAACACCTTCACAGCACTTGGCCTTCAGAAGCGGAAGAAATATTATATTTTCCAATTCTTTCCTGCTTCATCGTTTCATATTTTTTTTGTTAGAGTGTATTTATAACTTCACTTTATCTTTAATTCAAGAAGCACATAAGCTACTGTCTGTAATACTCATGCAATGCAGGAGATAAATTCCCACTAAATGCTTATTTAAAAATCAACAACAACAAAAAAACCTCTTGTTTTTGTCTTTATAAAGACCGTTTTGGCCCCGTTCTTTTTTCACTGTGCTCAGCAGGCTTGATTTTCCACCGGCTCCAAACTGAGATGTCATGAAGGGGTTGGGCAGTAAGGAAGGGAGGAGGCTGGTCATGGCAGCATGGCTTAAGAACATACAAACTGCTGTACTGGGTCAGACCAATTGACCCCCTAGTCTAATATCTCACTTTTGAAAGTGGCCAGCACTGGATGCATCAATGGGACCTATGATTCAGATTCTCTGAGAATTTCCATGGATAGGACACATTTTTCCCTTGGGACCACTTTGAAAATGAGAACAACTTCCATTGGATGGACAAGAATTGGGGGAGTGGGATCAGGGGTGCATAATCAGGATGGAGGGAGGGAGGCGTCTACATAATTGATCCAACTAGACCTGAAACAAAAAATCACGGTGGATGCTGCTTCTGTTGGAAGCAGGGTATTGATCAAGATTCACGTGACATGGAAACTTACTGGCTTTCCCACTATGTTTGCCATTTTCGGACAGGCCAGTCCCAAGCCCCATGTATGCCCCGCATGCATCCCTGGGGACTGTGGAGATGAAAACATGCTGACTAAACACCAGGGAAGTCCTGGAGATTACCAAAAGGGCTGTAAAACTGCTGTAAAACTTGTAAAATTCCCAGAAAGTGACAAAAACTTCCTGGAAAGTGTTAAAAGCAACAAAAATGATCTGGCAAGTGACAAAAAACATCCTGGAAAGTGACAAAAGTGATGGAAAATGGCAGAAACATGGAATCGCCAGAAACAAACAAAGTACAGACGAACACTCACAAACACTCCCCAAAGGTTGGTATTTCCCTTTGGAACTGGAACACTTGCTCTCGTCTCATCCCTAGATCCAGCCCCTGTCCTCAAGTGCATGGCTCTAGCTCTACTAGGGCTGTACCAAATAGCCAAAAAAAACCAAAAACCAAAAATTTTAATATTTTTGAGTTTCCAAGGATCAGGCCCAAGTGTTTGGCCACTCCTCAGAGACTTGGGTGAACCACTGAGAACTGTTGGGAAGGTGGAGTTTCAGCCCTCCCTCCTGAATGCATTCTTTCAATGCTTGAGGGTAACAGCTAGATATGTGGCCAGATTCAGGAATTGGAAAGGGGCCAAATAAAAGCTGGCCACAGGATAAATTTGGCCCATGGACTGGGGGTGCCCCATCCATTGTTTTAAGCCACCAACCCACTGCCTTCTGCAATCTTACAAAAGGGGATGCAAAAGCTTTTGCTGCTTCCCCTCAACCCAGCATCCTGCTCCTCTTTCACCAAGAGTGAGCTTCCAGTGGAGCCACTGAGCTCAGTTTAATGCTGATAGACATTACCCCTGTACCAAGGAAATTCCCTTGAGGCTATCTCTCACCACTTTACAGCTCCTTGAAGCTAGTGAAAAGACTTGTATTGATTTCGTTTTTGATCAGGCTATTAATTCACTTTGTGCCACAACATACGTAATGCAAAGTAAGGCAGGAAGCTACAGGAACTTGTGCTGCAAAGATCAACATCTCTCTTCTTGTTGTGTGTCTCCATCTATACAGCTTGGTGAGACAGGACACAAGTGTCAACTGTCAAGACAATATCCAATGGAGTATTTTCAGCTCGAGCATTGCAATCAAGGAAATATGACCAAGCAAGGGGAAATCAAGTTTGGAAGGATAACAAAACCATAACTCATGATGGCTTTGATTTCAGAATGATTATGGAACCCTTGTTTGGCGGTGGGATTTTTTACTTGAAGGAATAAATTTAGAAAACTACCTTATTCATGCTACACTCCTACTGGGTATGTTTTAGTGGAATCTCTGATATTTAAAGGAATAGATCTGAAATGAATAAATGAGGTGGCGTGCCTCAATTTACCCAAACGGGATCGAAGGTTGCAATTAACAAGCCAAAGTATAGAGGTACAACTCAGTTTTATTGAATAGACACTTAACATCTGGACATGGCAGTGTTCTCAGTTACAAACCCCAGTAACCCATGATATCTTACGTGTCAGAGGCACAGTCCGAGACGCAGGCTGGTTCAGAGGAGAAGGGGAGAGGGCCCAGCAGATGGCTGGCCCGGGGGTCTCTGGATCTTTTGAGAGCGACGGTAAGGATCAAAGACCCACGCGGCTCACTGCAATGCTAGTGGCCGTTAGCGTCAATGACAAGGGGCAAGGGGCTGAACTTTCCCTTTTATAGCTTCATTTATTAGGGATACATGTTGCAGGGTCCCCTTTGCCAGGTGCAGAGAATAAGCTGGCTATTCATAATGCTATCACTTGGAGCACGGCCACCAAGCTATTTTGGAGTTCTCAGGGAGTTTTAGGGAGTTACTGTTTATTCGTAGGGGAGGGCACCTCGCTTTCTTACAAACTCCCTTTGTTTCTCTTAGGCCTATTTCTGTGTTCTCAGAGATAGTGGCTGTCTAGGGTTTTCTATTGTGGCCTTGGAAATACATTTTCTGCTTAGAAAGTGATTTTGACAACTTTATTCTCATGGGCCTAGTTGGATAGTGTCAGCCTGAGACCTGTGGCTGAAGAACCTGAACTGAGTTGTCCAAACCTGATCCTGCTTGTGTCTCTGATCATGGCCAATATTGCCTAATTGATACATAACAGTCCCCGCTTTGCTGCCTGTTTACATGGCAGCACATACAAAAATATGTATCAATGAAGGTGTAACACGAAGTAAATTGTACCCAAATTTGTTACATACATTTGTAAATGTTAATGCTACCTTAAATGGAGTTACAAATCACATTTTTAATAACTAAATACAATACTTAATGTTATATTTACTAAAGGTTACATACAAATGTAAATCTTAATATTGATTTTAAATCAAATACATTTCTAATAAACTATAATATTGAATATCAGTTATTAGTATAATCATTTTTATTAAAACAAATTACCACTTAATTTTGTTAGTTATAAATGCATATATGTGTCCAGTAAATATGAAAGTGAAAAATACAAAAAAGTGTTTAATACAAGGAAGGTTGCTACACATGGGCCTTTTTGTATGCTGGCTGTGTTTAGTGAAAACAAGTGTCATTACATGTGAGCTCCTTTGTATGCTGGCTGTGTTGCCTCCATGAAAGATCATGACAGATTTAATAATTTTATTAAGTCACGCATCCTGCCCTGTGTGACCTCCAATACAACATCTCTTTAATAAGCAGGGTGTAACCTAGGGGGCCAAGCCATTTACACCCCAGATGTTGTCAGGCATGAAGGTGACCGGTGGTATCCCCTTCTCAAGTCACTTTCATGAATTCAATTAACAAGAATTGCCTAGGAATTAAAACAACCTGGGATACTGAGGCTGTCCCAAAACAATCTTGTTTCTTCCCAATACAGTGTAAATGGGAAAATAAGTCTGTCGGGGTGATCTGCAATACAAAAAGTAAAGTAAGGCACAGCACAGCACAGCAGCAACAATGCAATGAGAACACCACCACCATCAGGCTCAGTTCAGGTGTCCTGGCTTAAAGCACTATTTCAGAACACACAGAGGTCCAGGTGCATGGCTGCATATGTATAGTTAACATAGAGCAGGTTTGTGAGTGGTCTTGCACTGTTTTCCTGCAGGCCCTGCACGAACCTCTCATGCAACACTTCAGATTCCCATAAGACTGTTATGTGAATAACTGTTGCATTTCCTGCTAACTCAAATCCATTTAGAACCCCAAGTGAGGTCCCCAACACTTCCCAACCATTTTTTTCAATTCCTTGTCTTAAATTGGACCACCATATGTACATTTCCCACTTGTATTATTCAAACTTACCACCCATGTAGTGTTATAATGGAATTTCCATTATGTTCAAAGTGTATGGTATGAGGTTTTATTGCTACCCCATAATTTTTAATAATTGTTTTCAGGAATTCTTTGCATCTCTTTTCCTTTTCCCCCACTCCGTACCTTATTTCCACCATAATCAGGTGCCTCAACAGACTGAAGTAGTAAATTCAGTTGAACAACCACAATTATACATCCTCTTCCCATTTCTAACAACATACAAATGTCCCTTGAGCGTGTCCCCATTTAAACGTACACCTCACCAAGCTGTGTTCCATTGTTTATTTCTGTTCATCAAGTCAGGAGCAGAGGTGTCATTGTCTTAAAGGAGTCCATGTCCATGAAACTTTTACTCCAGCTAGGGCAGGCCGAGATGAGAAGGCAATGTTTTTATTTAATTTTTATTTATTTTTTTGAAAATCCAAACTTGATATTTCAATGTCCTCTCAGTCTCCCTCCGGTATTACTGCATTTCATCTAGGACTGGGGCCTTGTTTGTTTTATTTGAATCCATATCTGTAGTCAAAATTCCACAGGCTTTTGTAACAACCATGCACAGGATCCAAATCACTGGCAGCATGATGGCACTGGATTAAAACAAAATCTGCAACAAGTCAGGTTATATATCTCCTGCTTTCCTTTCTTGTTCTCTTTTCTCAGTTACTCCATAAAATGCTTAGGAGAAAAAGAACCCTGTAAACAAAAACAAAACAAACAAACATATCGGGACACAAATGGCGATGAAGAGGTTAACTGAGAACCTGCCTTCCAATGATTATGGGGAAACCCATATGACTGCATGCATTATTCTGCCCTTACTGTGCACTGAAAGTACAGAATAAATGTGGGCAGCCGTTTTAATTATTTTTACATTCTGCCACTTATGTGCCTTATTTCACATTACATAAGCAGACACACAACAGTGAATGACAAATTACACAGACAGACACACAACACTGAATGACAAAACAGCCATGGCAAAAATAAAACAAAATCTAAACAAAAACAAAAACACCCCTGCAGTTAACCGGGCCTTCTTAGAACATCCAAAACTTCTTTCCTGCTTAAAGAAAAAGAGAGACAGACCTGGCCTGTATATGACCTTTATAATTACCTGAAAAGGAATTGGTTGGTTATTCACACTTTCCTGGATGAAACCCATTTTAAAGAGAGAAGTGTCCGCAATCCAAGGCATTTCCCTGATGTTTTAAAACCAAACAAAACTAGCTGCAGGAACACATACATGAGGTCAGCAGCTCATGCTTATGCTTTCTCCCACATTTTTTTTTTTTTTTTTTTCCCACCAATCAGCAGTTCACAAACTGAGACTGTAAGTGAAAGCAGTAAAATGGGCAAGGGTGTAATGTTACAGTTGGAGAGAGAAAAGTTTGAGGGAAGAAAGAAAGAGAAAAAAGTGTGTGAAGGGCAAGCATGTGTGTGACATCACCAATGATTTTACAAATCAAAAACTTTTTCTAGCTGTATAACAAGCAGTCAAAAATACCTTTCAATATTAATGCAAGGCTGGCTGTTTGCCCAAGTCTTCGGAGGGGAGGGGAGGGGAGGTGGAGGGGATATGGGATTTTTAAAGATGTTTTTAAAAACTGTTGTTGGGGTCTTGTATTTTTAAACAAAAAAATTTTTTTTATTGAATTTTATTATTGTATGTGTGATGTGAAAGCACACAAAGAAAATCCTTAAACTCATACATACATTCTCACTTAAAAACCTTACAAGCTTTAAACACCCCTATATTCACATGAAGCAGGCATACATTGTTTCTTGCAGACATTCAGTATTAAACTTACACACATAAATGCAAACCTCTTGCTATAAAAAACACTACCTGTTTTTTACAAAACCTAGAGCCAATGTGGGAAACTACAATCTCATGAATTCCTGCAGAACTCAGAATTTAACATCTCAGGGCACTCAGGCAGAGTCCCTCATACACATACCCACATCGGGAGGGGGGCTCCTTAAGCATACAAATATACATCCACCCCATCTCACACATCCCACATAGTCAAACACGCACACAAATTACTCATAGTAGCACTGAAGCATGGTCAAAGGCAAATAAACAACACATGCTTGGGGAAGTACATGATTTTTAAGACTGCTAATTTTATTCCTCCTTACAGACAGTTTTAGCTGTTGCTGGCAAAAATAAATGGTGGCAAAAACAGTGTAAATGAGGCTCTATTTTTAACAAAATACCTGAACACACACCACTACTAATCACAACAATAAAAGCAATCTTTGTTACCCCTTTTTAAACACTTTCTCTAGCCTTCTTTCTAACTTACATGTAACTCTGCTTGTGGGGTAGGGAACACACAAAGCCTAGTCCAGTGCCTACAGGCCTGGGGAAGGTGGATTTAGAAGTCCATCCTGGCCTCTGCCTGAACCCCTTCCCAAACTGGATTTAGGATTAGCCTGGGTTTTCTCTCCTTGCATAGATGCTACTCCATGCCCATTTATGCAGTGTTAATCCTATCCTTCAAGAACTATCTTTAAAATCCTTTTTCCAACATCACTGTTCTGTATTCCCATCCTCAACACACAAACACACACACACACACACACACACACACAGGAGCGGGTGCGGTTACTTCAGGTTGGATTAGGTGTGCATGGGCCAAGGGCCACTGTTGCTTGTTAGGGCAGAGAGATGGATGAAATACATGCCCCAAAACAAGTTGGTGAATGTCAGTAGCTCACTCCAAGTCCTGTCCTGGAAACTTGGCCATAGAGGGGGAATCCTGGGGGACCCTACAGGACCCTTGGCATTTTGGGGGAAGGGATAAAAGTCCCTGAGCTGGCCAGAGGAACTTACTCCTCCTGGGCGACCTGAATGACAGGCATCTTTCTCTAGCTGAGGTTGCCAGTGCTCCTGAAGGGAGACATTGCCTTCTGTGGGAGCAGGGTTAGCAACCACAGTGGCAACTTTGTCTGTGTCAGCAGTGTCTATTAAAGGGCCTGGATCCCAGGGAGGCGGGAGAGTTGCAATTTCCTTAGGGGTGTGGGGAAGCATCTGATCAGGGGCCGTGGGCATACAAATGCTGGTTATAAGTTCCTCCTCATCCGAGGGGTAATCATCATTAAAGGGTACATCTGGGTCTATTTTACTGCCCTGGGAGACAGGAATTTTTTTATTAGCTGAAATGATGGCATGTTTTTTCTTTAAGCTTTGTGTGAGAGCACTGATTTTTTTTTGGCATTTTACATGAGATACGGGGTCTCCTTCCCTGAACTTTTTGACTTGATTTATTAGTAATCTCAGACCTGCTTCACTTTCCTGCAACTTGGTAAGGTTATTCTGATTAGTTCTTTGAAGTTGCCTATAATCTTTTTGCAATGATGCCAGTTGTTCTTTGAGTTCCTTGTATTCAGTGGCTTGTCTGAGTTGCTGACAGGACAGTTCATTGCGCCAACTGACACTTTGCTGCTCTCTGCGCTTGAGATCTCCCATTAACACATCTGTAACTTTTGCATTGTTAATTAAAGTGGAGATCTGTGCTACAGCATCCTGCACAGCCCTCCAGAGAAGCCAGATGACAGCAGAGATTTTGTGTGCCTTCTTAGGGGCATACAAAGACACATATTTATCCCAAACCTCAAATACCTGCTCTTCAGTAATGGGGTTTGTAAAAACCTGATCAGTCCAGGGGCAAAGTCCTTGCTTAGCTATGAACTCATGTAACCTGGGGACAGACTCTATTTTATCCCAATGCTCAATGGGGACCCCTCCCACATTCTTCCTCTTAAACCAAGCCATAGAAATCCAAGTAGTGGGGGACTACCCGTCCAGAGAAAGTGTCTTATCCTTATTATGCAATTTGATTTCCAACTTTGGCACAAGGCATGCACTTGCAATTGCACACCTGCAGCTTTCAAGACTGTTAATTGCAACCAGGGGAATGCTTTCCAGCTATGTTCCCCCACACCGCATTCTGCACCAATTGAAAGGAATCCAAGGGACAAATGAGGTGGCGTGCCTCAATTTACCCAAACGGGATTCCAAGGGACCAATGAGGTGGCGTGCCTCAATTTACCCAAACGGGATCGAAGGTTGCAATTAACAAGCCAAAGTATAGAGGTACAACTCAGTTTTATTGAATAGACACTTAACATCTGGACATGGCAGTGTTCTCAGTTACAAACCCCAGTAACCCATGATATCTTACGTGTCAGAGGCACAGTCCGAGACGCAGGCTGGTTCAGAGGAGAAGGGGAGAGGGCCCAGCAGATGGCTGGCCCGGGGGTCTCTGGATCTTTTGAGAGCGACGGTAAGGGTCAAAAGCCCACACGGCTCACTGCAATGCTAGTGGCCGCTAGCGCTAATGACAAGGGGCAAGGGGCTGAACTTTCCCTTTTATAGCTTCATTTATTAGGGATACATGTTGCAGGGTCCCCTTTGCCAGGTGCAGAGAATAAGCTGGCTATTCATAATGCTATCACTTGGAGCACGGCCACCAAGCTATTTTGGAGTTCTCAGGGAGTTTTAGGGAGTTACTGTTTATTTGTAGGGGAGGGCACCTCGCTTTCTTACAAACTCCCTTTGTTTCTCTTAGGCCTATTTCTGTGTTCTCAGAGATAGTGGCTGTCTAGGGTTTTCTATTGTGGCCTTGGAAATACATTTTCTGCTTAGAAAGTGATTTTGACAACTTTATTCTCATGGGCCTAGTTGGATAGTGTCAGCCTGAGACCTGTGGCTGAAGAACCTGAACTGAGTTGTCCAAACCTGATCCTGCTTGTGTCTCTGATCATGGCCAATATTGCCTAATTGATACATAACAGATCCAGAGCAGGTATTAAAATACTAATTCAGATACTGCAGTTTATACCAGTCAAGAATCTGGCCCCAAAAGTCTAGAGCAGGGATGGGGAACCTCAGGCCCGGGGACTAAATGCGGCCTACTGCAAGTTTTTATGTGCTCTCCTTGAGTTCCTTGATCTGGCCCCTGAATCCAGTTCCTACTGCCAAGCACTGAAAAACTGAGCTCGGGGTAAGGGAGCAGACTTAGGGCTGAGACAAGTGCAAGTGTTCCCATTCTGAAGGGAAATACCAACCTTTTGACTGTGCTTGTGGATGTCTGTCTGCATTCATTCGTTTGTTTGTTTGTTTTTGTCATTTTCTGGGACTTTTTCGTCACTTTCCTGGAATTGTATGGACAGTTTTACAGCAGTTTTACAGCAGTTTTATGATAATTTCCAGCACTTCCCGGTTCCTAGCCAGCACATTTTTGTCTCCACAGTTCCAAGACAGCTTGAGACTGGCCTGTAGCAGCCCCATTCAATTTGTAAAAAATAACAGAAAATGGCAGAAACAGCACACAAGGATATTGGACAGATCTATGGCACAAATCCATGACCTGGGCTCTCCTTTTCTTGAGTTACACCCCTTCGGCTCCCCTGCCCCCCATCTTTTATGCAGCCCGCTGAGATTGTACTAGTTTTCAGAGTGGTTCCCAGGAAGGAAAAAGTTCCCTGCCCCAGAGCTAGAGTTTGTTGCTATGTCCTCTTCTTCCAGGACAATACAGCCATGAAAATAGGGGTGTGCAAAAGCACCCCATTCATTTTTGTTTCATTTAAAAAACAAAACCTTGGTTTGGGGCAGTTTTCATTAATGACCATAGCATTTCTTCCTCACTCATCATATACACAATTTTTGGGATGGCTTTGGTTTCATCAGAAGTTCTAACTCTCCATTTTTTCCCACTGCATATTTATTTATCGTATTTATAAATATTTTTTAGCCGCCCCCTCATGCCTACGGCATCTTGGTGTGGCTTACAATAACAATAACATTCATAAAACAATATTTAAAAAACAACATCAAAACATTTTTAAACAGTCCCCATATAAAGTGGGATTCCATCTTTTCATATCTCTGTGTGCTTTCTGAAGGTAACGTCTGACTGGCAATAACTCAGTCAAGTCTCAACCCCCAACTCCAGTAATATGTTAAACTAGAGGGTCCCAAAGTGTTAGCCTGCATGGCCCCATTTTGTGACTTAATCCTGTGACCCCAAATAGCAACTAAGGGCGTTTATAGACGATCCCGCTTACAAGTGGGATCGCTAAACGCCGCCTGTTCCCCCCGCGCGGACTCTGCATGCCGTGTCTGCTGTTCAGACACGGCGCAGAGTGAGAGTGAGCATGCGCGCCCTTCTGCGCATGCGCACGGGACAAGGAAGTGCGGCGTAAAGCCGGCACTTCGGGAATCCGTGTCGGAGGGGGCAGGATCGCCTGCCCCCTCCGACGCGGATTAAAAAGCGGCCGCGGCGAGTAGATGAGCTCCAAGAAAGACGGCTGATCAAAGGATCAGCTGCCTTTTTTGTTTCGTCTATAAACGCCCAAAGACAGGCAAAATATATCCAATAACAGTTGGGATTGTGATCTCACTGAAAACCTGCAGTTTGGGAACCTCTCTGTTAAGCATCCTGGGCCCACTCAAGCAAAGCACTGAAAGATGGGTTTAATTTTAAGCATGCAGATAGTAAATATGGGACAGCTTATGCACTCTGGTGCAAATAGGATAGAGCTCATCTCTTGAGAGAGACATTAGTTGCACCAATAACACAGTTGCATATATTTTCACATTGAAATGGTGGTTCGATCCTATCTACTTTGTTACTTATATGGACTCCTTCATTGTAGATGCTGAACACCCAGCACTACACTTCACTGCTAGGCTCTCTGAAGCTATCTGCTTCCATGGAAATGGTACTGGTAAAGAGGGACAGCCATGAACAGAGTTGTTAGGGCCTTTTGTAAATTTGATTGCCTGCTGGCTGATCGTGACAAGTGCCCCATTTCTTCTTAGCCAAGCTGTCGATCCGTGAATTTTCTCTGATGCTTCCATGGAGTCAAAGCAAGGTCTCAGAGGCCTCATGAACCTCCATGATGGTGGCGCTTCTGAATAAAGCGAGCAAGTTTAGAAACTCTTTTTTAAGAAGTCTAGAAAGAATTCTATGGACTGTGAATCAGTCATAAATACTGATGCATAACAGACCAAGTCCCTCTCTCAGGCTCCAGTTCTTAAATAGTGTCTCAGTTACGATCATTGCAATCAAGCATAAATTTGAGCAATATTTGGGACACTCTATGCAATGACCTATGGCTGTTTCACAGGCCCTTTTCACACATACACTCGCTGATAAAATGGATGTTACATTTTATTATACATGTTCCAGGGCACCCATAGAGCACACCTGCATCCCTGCAACATGTATAATAAAATGTAACACCAATTTTATCAGTGTTAGCGTGTCTGTGTGAAAAGCGCCATGGAGTGAGCAGGCCCATTGAGGGTAGTTTTGGGCCTTGGTACATACATCCTGGTGCATCCCTATTTCTTATTTCCCCATCATAATTATTGAAATCAGTTTCTGGAGATCATACTCATGGTTGAGTTTTTTCACCAAGGGTGTTCAAGAATGTTGATCGCAATCAGCCTGTTGATCGTGAGTGATATCGCAAAGTTGCAGGGCTTGGTGTTGGAGAGCTAGGTTCTGCCCCTTTCAAGATAGCCCACACCCCTGTTCTGGCACCATGACATCATGGTGCTTGGGGAAGAGGTGTGCCCGTGCAAAAAGGGGTGAGGCAAAGGAGTTCTTCTTTTCTTCTATCACTGTGTCCAGAAAGGGGACTTAGGTACGCTGGAAAGGAGCAAGGCCGAGCTCTGTGGCCGTCTAGTTCGTAAATTGGTTGGGAGAGCTGGGTGGTTGATTTCCCAGGACTGATGGCTGCGCAGTGTCAAGCTCTGTCAAGGCAAATCTGGCTGCACCTGATTTACACACATGCTACTTACAACAATAATTTTATTTTACTTATATTTTAATGTATATTAAGAGAAAAAAATGCTGTATTTTTTGTAGGGCTCCCTGCACTGGGGAACCCAATACAGTTGCACCCCATTCATTACCTCCTTGTCAAGACAAAGTGTAAGCATTTAACACTGTAGTACCATTGAACTTGCACCTGAACTAAACAGTCAGAGGACAATGCTTTCCTTTGTATACACAATGGGCTGGATCTCCCTTTTGTTGCACCTTGTGCCGTCGTTAACAGCAGCACAAACTGGGTGTATAATGCTGCCATTTTGACTTGATGGCTTGTTTATTCCATATCAGGGATGGAAAACCTCAGACCCGGGGACTGAATGCAGCCCAGGCTAGTGCTCTGTGGCCAATCCAGTTCCTATCCCAAAACACTGAAAATCTGAGAGCAGGGTAAGAGAGCAGCACACAAGAATCGGAACAGATCCATGGCACAGAGCCACAATTTTCTGGGGTCTCTTCTTCCTGGGCGCATCTCTTAAGCACCCTCACCTCCGACTTCTGTGCAGCTCTCAGAACTTGAATTAATTTACAAAGTGGCCCCCGGGAGGAAAGGTTCACCACCCTTGTTCTGTTTTGTCCCCTCTCCTGTTCAACATGTACATGTAGCCGCTTGGCAAGGTGGTCAGGAGGTTTGGCGTGCGGTGTCATCAATATGCTGATGACACCCAGCTCTGTCTCTCTTTTTCATCAGATCCAGACCCGGCAGTCTCGGTGCTTAACGGGTGCCTTGTGGCTGTGGGTGATTGGATGAGGGTAAACTGACTGAAGTTGAATCCCGACAAGACGGAGCTGATGCTTGTGGAGAAACACCTACAGGGGGCGCTATACAGCTGAGCAACCCACCTCACTGTGTTTCTCCAAATCTCTGACCAGGGGTCCCCGCAGCTGGCAACCCCCCAAAAAACCCTTGTTATTCCGCTGCCACCACCCGAGTGTATCCCAGAGGGCATTCATACCACTCAGGAAATGTGTTCTCCAAAAGGCATAGGCCTCACAGCTTCCCAAAAGCACTCTTCCTTACTGGCACCCTGTTCCCGGGATTTCCTCCCCTGCGTTGGAGGCCGATCCCCAGAGTCACCCATGGGAGGCTTCCCTTGGTACCAAAGCTTCTGGCTTCTAGCCAAATAGGTAGTTTTCCCCCTCTTTAGTAGCTTGGCCTGGTTACCTGGCCTAAGAAGACATTTAATCATCAGCCAATCTCTCTCTCTCTCTCTCTCTCTCTCTCTCTCTCTCTCTCTCTCTTTCTCTCTCTCTCATTCTAGCAGCAGGGAGTCTTTCTGTGTCTCTCATTGTCTCTCTCTGGTCATATACGGCGGGTGACAGCATGGGCAGGAGCATGTCTCCCTCTCTCATTCTATTAGCGGGGAGCCTCTTTCTCTCAAGTGCCCCTATCCTGATTATGGGTCCAAGGACAGCTCAGGGAAACCCAGCAGTGACAGGTTGACCTTGAGGAACAGGAGCTCCTCCACCAACCCAGCAGCCAGCCTCAAATGGTGGGGACTCACTATGTCCCCTGCCGCCAAAAACACCCATTCGCTGGGCATGCTGGTTGGTGGGCAGGGCACTAATTCTTGTGCCACCCTGGTCAGAGTCTGCCATATTTTCCCCTTCTCTGCCCAGTACAGAAGGTGATTGCTGCTGAAATCCACCACTGGCTCCTTGAGATATTTTGCCATGGCCCACTCCTGCTACCTCTGCCTGCTGCTGCTGCCAACCTCCTCCCCAATTTCATGTGCCCATGCTGACTGCCCTGGGGTGGTCCACTTGGGGTAGCTGATGGCTGAGGAGCTGCTGCTGCTGCCGCTGGGAGTGCTCTGCATCTCCGTCCTCCTCCTCCTCCTCCTCCT
>QEPC01009472.1:17733092-17756964 GCA_003113815.1 Sphenodon punctatus | reverse complement strand
TTCTGCCTGGCTTTCGGGGGGGAGGATGGGTAGTGTGGGGGGAATGGGTTAGGGTGGTGGGTGGGTGGGGATATTTCTATTCCTCCCATTTGGTCATATTTTAAAGTTGTTTTTAATGTTATAATTTGAAACCCTGTTCACCACCCAGAGCTGCCTGTGGCAGGATGGGTGGTCTATAAATAAACAAACAGCTCTATAGCTAAGGCGAGTTGCACTCGCTTTTAAAATCACAAACATTTCTATGCATTATAAAATCAATATTATTTATCCTATCACTATGCAATGTGGTATAGAGGATCCTTTGGGTGATGGGTAAAAATGTTCCAAATTTCAGACAGATAGGCTGGAAAACGGCTGAGATATAGGAATTTGAATTTTGGAGGCAGAAGTGTTTTTACTTCCAGTTTGTGACCAGATTAACTTTGGCCCATTTCACACGAGACGCCCCCACCCATCTCCATGCAGTTTCTCTATGGATATGTGATGGGTAAGTGCATGGAGATGGGTACAGGCGCTCATGTGAAAGCTGCAGGGGATGGGTCGGGGGTGTGCGCGTCCCCGTTCTACACCCACCTCCACGCATCACCCACACATGGAGCAATGGGCTCCAATGCCCATGGGAATGGTGCATACCCACCTCCACCCGCTGCGGCCGCACATCCATCCCCCCACCCACTGCAGTTCATTTAAAAACAGCCTTGATGTAGAAAATTTGGTTTTAATTTATCCATCTATTATTATTATTATTATTATTATTAAGCATTTATATAGCACAAGCAATGTACCTGGAACTTTACAATTGTAAGAAAGTGTATATTGGAGGACAAGGCTTGGAATCAGCCGAGGTGGGTGGGGGGCAGTGTGTTTATAGGGAGGGGGCACCCATATGCTGGGGTGCTATATATGGGAGGAGAGGGCTGAGAGATGGGTGATGTTTATTCAGGGAAAAGCTTTGGGAGGAGAGTGCTACCTAAGAGGGGAGATATTAATCAAGGAGAAACTGTAGTTACAGTGGCGACAAGGATCAAGTCCATAATATTGGGGCAGGGAAGAAACTGCTTCCCCCAGTTTCAGTGTTGCCCACAACCTGCAGAGGAGGAGGATTGGGATTGAAAAACCATGGCAAAGTATGGGTGCATGGAGCCTAAGGTGTAAGCGAGCACAATATGTGACAACACACACACAGGTTAAGGCAGGAACCTTAACTTACAATTTCCATGCTTTTTGGAGCATGAGTGATTTTGTAAGAGCCTTAGCTCCTCTCTTAAACCAGAGATTTTTTGAATCTCAAATATAAACTATGACTGAAAGATGTCAGCTGACCACAGTCAGAAATAAATAGGGATGGGCGAACAGAATGCGGTTTGGATGTTCAGTCATTCGGTTCAAAACCCGAGTTTTGGTTCGATGGTTTGGTTCAGCCAAGTTCGGGTTGGCTGAACTTGGCCAAACAGTCAAAAATAGCACTATTGAAACCAAAACCAAAACTTATCTCCCTCTCCCCCCCCCCCGAAAATATGTTTTTCCTGCTCCCGAACTCATCTGAACACAACCAAACTTTTCAGTCATTCGAGAGTTCGGTTCAGACGTTTGGTTCAGACGTCCGAACAGACCGAGTTCGATCCGAACTCCAAACATCTGAATCGTGTTCGCCCATCCCTAGAAATAAACCACCTTGGGGTTGGGGGATCCTAAGGGGAGGAAAGGTATGGTGAGAACAATACAGTAGTCCAGACGCTCTCATTCTCAAGGGGGAATGGGAAAGGGCTGACTCTAGCCCTAGCCCTGATAAAGCCTTCAAGACTGGGAGTTCCTGTCGAGCCTGTCCTGAAGTAAAGAGCAGTGTAAAGACTCTTAATAGATTCCAGTAGGGATGTGCGAACGCGGTTCGGAGTTCGGACCAAACTCGAACTCAAATAGTTCATTCGACCGAACTGAATTTTTGAACCAAACTCAAATTCGACAGAATTGTTCGGTCGAATCCGAACCAGTTCAGCAGGCCAAAAAACCCGGTTTTGAATGTATGAACTGGTTCGGAAGTTCGGAATTCAACTGAACTCAAATAGTTTAGTCGACCGAACAAAACTTTCGAACCAAACTCGATTTTCGAACCGAACTGAATTTCCGAACTTGGTTCTGTTCGCACATCCCTAGATTGCAGTGCTGTGGGAGGACTGGGGAAACTTTGTGTTCATAAATAAACCTATCGAACTGAGGAACGGCTTGTATTCCTTGAGCTTTGTGCCTTAGTTCCACAGGGGGGAGCTGAGGGGATGAAAGGTTCAGAGAAGGCAAGCAAGCTAGAGCCTTGTATGGTAACATCCTTCTCACCAGAGACAGAAACCTAACTGGAGAAGGAAAGGGTATTCATATAAAAGAGTAAAGGAGGGAGCAAGAAAAAAAAGGAAAATGAAGTTTAAGACAGCTGCAGCAGAGGAGAGAATAGGGATAAAATCCTTTAGGAATGTGGAGTGGGCCTGCAGCAGAGGTGGCATGGGCAACAGTTGTAGAGCGCTCACATAGCTGCTCTTAAAGAAAATATATAAAAAGAAATCCTATGCAAACAGCAATGCCGTAATGTCCCACCTCACGCTTACTCTAGAGGGAGGAGGAGGGCAGAGGGCCTGATGCCCGTATGGCCCCATGGTGAGTGAGCGCAGCTGCCACACTACGGGGCTAGCATGGAGAACAGGGCAGACTGCTGTCCCTCCCCATGGGGAAGCTTGGCGGTACTCCCACCACGGCATGGGGTGAGCCAAGACGCCAGCCACGTGAGCAGGCACGTGGCCCTGCCAAGCCTCCCTGCCAGCCATAAAGTGGCCACGTGGGAATGGAGCTAGTGGCCACCACTCAAAGCCCCGCAGTGGACCTCGCCGCATGGAAAACACACAGCAACCAAACACACAAGCTACCACGCGTTGGGGTAAGGCTGCTATGTGCTGCGTCTTCTGCCTATTTCCGAGGACACCACACAAGCTGCCTGCCATGGCCCGCGGTGGGGGTGGGGAATACCCGGCGGCTACCAGGCACATGATGCAGTGCATCGTGCAGTAAGGCGGCCTGGAGTTGGGTAAATCTGCCCAAAGCGCAGTACGTGCATTGCGTGGCTCTACCCCCTTCTTCTTCACGACTGAAGGGCTCTAAGACAAGAACAGGTAGAGTTGCCTCCTCTCCAAGCTCTGAGGAAAGCTCCAAATTCTACAGGTTACACAGGGTTGCCCCCGCTACCCCAGAGGAAATAGAGCTTGGCGGGGGGGGGGGGTCATAGGGAATCTCTTGCCCTTTTTCCAACATGTCCCCACACCTCTGGAGCATCATGAGGGCTACATCATGGGGTAGGGCTACATCAGAAAGAGGTATGTCTGACTGCCCTTTGTCCTGCCCCCTTTCCAACATACCACCCCCCTCTGAGTATTGTGACATTAAGTTGCCCCATAACGGATGTGGTTCTGTCATAAAACCCGCAGTCCCCACCAGGTGGGTCTGATAAAGTTCTGGAGGGAGGACATTTTTCTAAGTAGCTGGCAGAGGGCGGTGGAAGGCCATCTCTATAAGTTGGGATTTAGCCTCAATTATTGGGTGGGAAAGAACCCTGCGGTGTTTAAGAGGGAGATTATGACTAGGCATGTGAATATTGTCCGCCAGGAGGATTATGCTAAGATAGATACGAGCCTCTTTGCACATGCGTGATTATCTTTCATTAATACCAGCTAGTCCACATATGGCCCATTATTTGACCGCCAATCTTACCCAAAGGGGGAAACAGCTGTTCTCATGCGCTCGGTTTAATGCCCTCCCAACGATGGTGCTTGAGGGTCGTTTTAATGCTATTATCTACATAGACCGCCTTTACCCCTTTGATTTCCAACAGGTGGAGACGACAGAGCACATTTTGTTTGAGTGTCATTTGTATGACTCCCCACGTCCGGTATATTTGACTCCTTTTTGCTCTAAGTTTAAAGACAGAATTTATCATAATTTAACCTTTACTGGCCTTGGGGGATGTTGATCCTGACCTTACCCGGATAATTGCACAATATTTGGTAGCAGCATTCAACCTTCACCAAGCTTTTTTTACAGCTATCATCAGGTGCAGTGTAAGTACAGTTGCCGTGGCACATTAATATGTCATTCTAGTTGTATAACTGGTGAAATTTGTTAGTGCCTATTGAGCTTAAGTATGTGGGAAGGAATTTTTTAATGGGTTGCTAAGTGCCTAGCCCCCTTATGGTGGGTTCTGGGTTGGGAGGTGATTTTGTTTCTTTTGTTGTACTGAAATGGCTTATTGCCGAAATAAAGTTTTTTTATTATTATTATTATTATTACTATTATTATTATAAAAGGCACATGACAGCCCCTTTGCCCTGTTCCTGTCTGGGTGAAACTCCAAAGGGTGGTGGCAACCCTGAGAACAGCCCTCCCCTTTCTGAGGCTCTTCACTGAGCCTTAACTGCCACCATTGTGGCTAACAAGAAAGAAGAGGAAGGGGTGTGGCTTACTCCCTGTGCAATCAGAGGGGAGTTTAACCCCACTCAGTCCCTTTCCTTCCCCTCCCCTCCTTCCTGGAAGAGAGGGGGCGCAGGAATGAAGGGCACTAAAGTTAATTTCAGCTCCAGCAGCTCGGGGATCAGCTGTGTGCGTGTGTGTGTGTGTGTGTGTGTCAGGGAGCTGCAGCTAGCCACTGATAAAATGTACAGGCCCATATTAAAGTTTTGCACAGGGTCCCACAAAACAGACAAGGCATAAGTAATGAGACTGTAGGAGAAGAGAGTGATTCTACTGCCTCAGCCATCTGGGGCTCTCGCAAAGCTTTGCCCAAGTTAATCAAGTCTTGCCACGCCCCTTTGTAGAGAATAGTAGTGGGGGGGAAATAAGGTGCATAAAATTGAAGTGGCTTGCCCAGTGAGTCCATGACAGAGCAGGGTGGAATAGTTGTGGTGTTTTGTGGTTCCCTTTTCTACGTTTGTGTTTGGTTGTATGGTTGTGTACAAGGAGATGGTTTTAGAGGATTGTACCTAATTGGAAATTGTGAGTTGTTTTTCCCTGCTGTATTGTGATATTTGTTTATGTGTGTGTTTGTTTGGCCATGGCAAAAGCTAGAGCTTAATAAATTTGATTGATTTGATGACAGAGCAGGGGATAGAACTCTCCTCCCATGTGGAAACCACAGGAACAACTCCAGTAAGTTTTCCTCCTTATTTCTTGCTTCCCTTCCTTGTAATCCTATCAGCTTCCCTGTCGCTGTCTCTAGTTGCATCCTGTTATCCTCCAATCCCTTTGGAGGAATTCTCCACCTGCAGCTTCCATCTGTCCATTCCTAAGCCCTGAAGGGATCTGACCTCTTTGCTCTAATACCTCTCGCTCAGAGCTGGCACGTTGGCTGACACCGCAGCAGCAGACCTTGCCGCGGCATCTGTTCCTCTCTGAGTCCCTGCCTGAGGTTTTGGCATGGGTGCAGACTAGAGCCACCATGTTCTCATGGTGCATTGCACTTCCTGTGAAGTCCTGCTGAAGGCAATCCGGGGGAAGTGTACTGCGGGTCTTTTAAGATTTCCAGAGCTGCAGTTCAAGGGCTCTTAAGACCTTCGGCTGGTGATAATTGGATTTGTAAGACAGCGCAACATGTGATACAGTGTTCCTGTTGGACAGGATCCCAGTTTTCTTCTATCATTCCTATTAATGTGATAAATGTTGCTGTCTCAGCTGATAGGGCCATGTTGGATAATCAGTTTGGAATTGTCTTTGATTTCTTCAGCTCTGTTTCGTATCGCAGCTGAGCAGGAGCTGGTGGGAGGCGCACTGGAGAAAGGTGGAGATTTCATCAGGTGCCAAGCAGAATCCAGGCAGAGTAGTAGCAGGATTGGGGCCCAGGGTGAGTAACCGCAGGATCAGGGCCAGGCAAGTCAGGTGTGAGCAGAATTGGGGTCAGGTCCAAGGAGAGTTGTCCAAGTGCAAGCCAGAGAGGTCAGAACAGGAGGCAAGCTGAATCAGATATCAGGCTGAAGGGCAACGCAGAGAGCAGGGTCCAAGAACAAGCCGGGGTCAAAGGAGTCAGAAAAATATAGGCTGAGGGAACAGGAGAGGCTAAGGACTAGGTTGAGAAGCAGACTAGTAGGATCCAAGAGCCATGAGGCCGAGGGTCCAGCAAAACACCGGCCTAAGTATTGCTCTGCCTGGCTTCCTCTTCCTGTCAGATAACTTTTATCCAACCAGGGACCAATCAGGGCTTTGTGGGCGGGGAGTCCCATTTGAGTGGCAGCAAGGTGTTGGAGAAGTGCCTAATCAGCTGAAGTGGGTTAGTGCCACTGTGGAACCGTCTACCTCCTCCAGGGTCCAAGGGTGCCAGTTCCCATTCCAGACCCTGACAGACTTGGTTTGAGCAGGAAGCCTGCATTCTTACGAGGAGCGTTCGTAGCATTTCCCCATGGTTCAGAGTGGTCCCCTTGTGTCTTGACTCCTCTGAGGATGTGTCAATAGCTTGGACACAGGTGTGGGACTTTGGGCCTGCAATTCACTTCTGGTCCATGCCACCTCCCAAGCTTACATTGTCTGTGGCCCACCATCCATTTCCCAGCAGCCTGACAGGGGAAGCCTTCAGGTGCAGGATGCTCTGGGCTTGGGCTCTGTTCCCACATAGCATTTCCAGCATGCATACCTTCACCCTTCCTCCGTAGGGTGCTCCTGGTGTGGTCACCCCTCACACACACCTCGGGAGAACCTGGCCCATGGATCTTTGGACCAGCGCAGCTCCTGTCTGCGGCAGAAAGTTCCTCACCCCTGATCTAGGAGAATTGACCGACAATTGGAGGAGGCTCCTGATCTTGCTGACTCTAGCATTGCTGATTCTGCAGTAGCCCTGGCGTGGAGAGATGGTGACAATCGCTTTCCAGAAAGTGGGAGCAAGGGGTTATGTGCATCAGCGACTGAAACCTCTCTTAATTAAAGCTGATGGGAAACAAAATACAAGCAATTCAAACTACAGCTGGGAAGCACAAGTCCAATTTGGAACTGAGCAGCTGTGAAATTGGACCTATCAGCCACAGCTGGGGCTGAGAGAGAAAATTGGGGTGGATGAGGGGGGCAGGGGTTTAAGAGGAAAGGATCACGGTAGGGAGCAGCTACATAATATCTCTCCAGCTCCTACTTTGCATTTTGTGTTTTTGCCTAACGTCATCTCGATCAACCAACTTTTGCAATTGTATTATGAGTTCTCAGGGTATTTGGTGTTTTCCCGTTAAATCTCCAGCTCCTGGAAAAAATGTAATTATCAACTTCCCAGGGCTGCAAACCCCAAATCACCCCCTTACTTATATTTTGTCTTTTGTTCTCTGGGCCTTTGGAATTACACTAAACTCAGGCGTATCTCCCTATAGTTGCTGGACACTCATATTTTGGGTGCTGAATCACACTCCAGGGGTCAAATATCTCCTTAAGGAGAGAGCGAGTGTAGTAGTAGTGGTACATTTATTGTATAGCAAATAATGCCATCACAAAAGAGAGTGAGAGTGTTTTCAAATGAACAAGCCAATGGGGGGGATGGTCTTGGGGGAATTGGGGCTGGGGTGTCTTGGGGGAATTGGGACTCCTGTCATTGATGGGATCTGGCCTCCTCTGGTGACCCAGGTCCACAGTCTTGGAGTGCTCCTGGAGGGGAGTGGGGGAGGTCCGTAGCTGCAGCATGTCTGCCGTAGAGCACCCACGCGGGCAGCTCCCAGAATGTCTATCCCGGCCACGGAAGCAGCCACCGTACATTTGACCGGCTCCACACGGCGCACTCCGGATTTCTCAGCAGTGCTCCATTCGTGGCCATCAGTGGATGCTGCGTGGCTCAAGGGAGCGTGCATCTGGCTGCTCCACCTTCAGATGGGTGGATGGATCTGTGCTGTGGCTTCTGGGTGACCATGCAGGGTAGCAGTTCGTCTGAAAACGCCCAGAGAGAGGGAGAAAAAAAAACAACCACCAGTATTCATGCCTTAAGGACCTCTTTTCTGGTTGCCTCCCAGGAAGACCACTTGAGAGGTTGGGGAGATGATAGAATGACGAGAAACTAAATGGAATGATAAATAGAAGTGCTTCTGTCCTTCTGTACTTGGATTGTTGGGAGAGGGGTGCGTGTGTGTGTGTAAGTAATTGCCAGAGGGGGTGGAACTTATTCACTGAGGGGTGGGGCATATATGTATGGATAATACCATCCGAATATATCACATAAAATTGTCCCCTGCTACTCCAGGTATCATCATGTTCTGTTTATTTGTGACAGATAGGAGCTAGTCTTATGGTTAGTGAATTCATATGTTGGAGCAATTTAGTAATGGAGAATCTTGCTTCGGTGCAGGAGGCTGGTTTAAATGACCCTTGAAGTCCCTTCCATACCTGTAATCTTACCTTATAAAACTTTTCTCAGCAACCACAAGGGCTAGAAATGCAGAGTGCCATTAAAATGCAGGGAAATCAGAAGCTCTTTTTGGACCAAGGGGGTTGTTGTGAATGGACCCTAAGACTGTGAAGACCCAGACTATGTATGCTGCTCTTGGCAAGCAGTCCAGGCCTCAATCAAAATTCCTTTCACCCCAGCCAGCCGAGTACAGCACTCCATCAACTCCCCTCTGCACCTAGGTATCCTCGAGCTTGCTGTGGGCCTCCATCTGCTTAAGGGTATATTTACATTTCTTCCCATTGGAAAATAAGGTTTTGACATGATTTATTTTTTTCCCCACCAAAAGGAATGATACAGTTGCACCTTAAGCAGTGGTGTGATCATATCTCTGTAGCTTAGGAGGTTTGAGCCGTTGCACCCATTGGTTAGGAGACCAGCAGGGATCGTCCATCCACCCTTTTTGGCAATTCAGTAGTTTAAAGAGCCTTCTCGTCGAGTTAGTGTTGCTGGCAGCAGGACTTGTTGATGGAAACTGAGGCTGAATGAGAAAACAAGTTGCTGTCCTGTGATACCGTTTTGCAAAAATAAGGGTGTCTACAATGGTATCATCTAGAAAATGGCACCCTGCATCTTGCTATTCCCCTGTTGTTGCATCGATATAGGTTATTTTCATCTTCCTGCCTTAAATGTTCATCTGGAGATGTGGGGCTCTGAAACTCTTTGCCACATTTTGCTGTAGAGTTGACCAATCACAAACATGTGGGTAGAGGCAGCCGCCTTACCAACATACAGTTCCAGGCTACACAATCGGTTCAGGGAAGTTTGCATGGTGTTTGGGAAGCCATCTGAATAAAAGGCACTGTATAAATGGGAGAAGGTTATTGCTGTTATCAATCAATCATCATCATCATCATCATAGTCATCAACAACATTATTATCATTAGACCCCCTTAGTTACAGGCCAGCTGCTTACTTTGTTGTAAGAAAGTCCTTTCAGGACCAGAGCAGTACGTGCTGCTCCAAAAGGCAGCCAAAGCACCCCTGTCCTGATGAGTCCCACTTTTGTAAATGTTGTTTCTATTCTTCTTTGAATTCCCGGTGTGCCCTTCCCAATAGCTTTGATTGCCTGCCTATTTCATTTTGGGAAGCCAGGGTTTTTGTGCTCTTCTTTGATTGCTCTGATCTACACAAAGGGGGATCCCTGCTAACACCAACCAAGAGAATTAAGAAAAAGAGACCCACAGAGTCTCACCATCCACAGCCTGGAAACTGAACACACAATGGTTTTAACTAGAGACAGGTGAATCCAAGGGAAGCAACGGATAACTAAAATTACAAGTAACCATTTGCTTACATCTTGCTGATGGAAGGGGAGGGCACGGATGTTGGAGACTAGTGATAAATTGTATGCTGGATCAAACTCTGTGAAGAGTTAGATCCTTTGAAGAAATACAGCTAATCTCTTGAAGACTGCAAGAAGGACTGTTTGCTACAATGAAGGTCCACCTTTGCTTATGGGTTTGACTGTAATGCGTCCTGTCCATCCCAGCAAGGCCAGTTTAAGCAAAGAATAGGGGAAAGGAATCTTACTTCTTGTCCACTATGAACAGACACTTCAGTTCATGAGAAGAAAGAACCATCCTTGCTGGTTTTTTCCTGGGTTGGAAGCTCCATGCCATGAAGACAGAGCCATGAATTTGGCTCATAGATAGTATCACTTTAGGTCCAAATTCTTTGGTGAGCATGGTGTGGGGCTCTGATCCAGGAGTTAAACACTTTCTGTATCTTGACCAGGGATCCATGTTCACTGAGTTTCCCCCACTGGTGACAAAACAGGGAACAACTGTGAACACAGGTTCTTGACTTTGGCCATGTTTGTAGCTTCATGGACTTCAAAATCCATTACAGAACTTTCCACTCATGTTTCATCATCACTCCAGTGATGAAAATTAAGTCTCTGCTTCATTGACTTGGTGGGTCAGTTTAGAAAGAGAGGGTGGTTGCCATGTTGAATTCTTTTGTCTCCATCTTTTGATAGACCAGGACATTTGTTCCTTCAAGGCTTTGTCTTCACTGTGAATTCTAATTCCCTCCTTCATTGTTGTCTATAGTAGAACTGATACGAGTACCCGCAAAAAGGGGTATACCCAATGGATTTCTGGTACCCAAATCAACCAGCAACAACAGGTACTGATTGGTCCCCAATTCATTTACCAATGTCCCAAAATGTCAACTTCCAGTCCTAGAATGTTGACTTCCAAGTTCCAGTACTGATTCAGCTTCTGTGTTGATTTTTCAACTTCTGATGCCTATTTTTGGATTTTCTGTCCAGGAAAATCAACTTCTGGTTCCATGAAATCGACTTACAGTCCTGATTATTTTATTTTTTTAAGTTTCCTTCCTGATTTTTCAGGTTTTTAATCTGATATAATGATTGGTTATTGGAAAATTGAAAGACAGGTACCAGGATTTACCAATGTTTTAGGTTTCTTGGTACCCAGTTGGTACCTGGGTAACCTGTCAAGTACCAAAATGGTACCCGAAAATGTAGGCATCACCCCTGGGTACTAAGTTTACTACCCATTTCAGCTCTAGTCAATGGGTTTTTGCTTGTGAAACAGATATAGATTACAATATACCAGGCAAGTTGCACGCTACAGGGACAAGATCGTCTAGAACAGAACTGTCATCTTATCTTATCAACCCACCTGGTCTCAGAACTCATGCATCCATCTTCACTTCCAGAAGTTGCCATGGCTCTGACATGATGTGCTTTGTCAGAATCCTCCTGGATGCAGTCAGTGCCGCTCAGTCAGGGGACTTCTGTCCTGCTTTTCCTATGAGATAACATCACTGGAGAGAGAATAGGAAGCTATCACAGGCTAATGATTTTACAGCTCCTACATGAATACCCGGCTGAGCAGAGATGCTTATTTTCAAAGCAGGAGACATTGATCCTGTGACGATATTCTGTCGTCCTCCTGACTTTGACTCTTCATTCTGAATGATAAAGGGGAGATAAATGCGATAGTTGGTTAAGCAAGACTTGCTCCTGATGCTGTTACAGCCGATGCCCCTTTCTTTTGGGCACAGAGTGCTGCTTTGTTCTATTCTTGATTTAAACCAATTAGAACACTTCTTGTTTTTTGAAGAAGGAGCTCTCTGATTGGCTGGAGTTTGTCCTCAACAAATGAGTTTTTAGAATTTGTTTGACATGGGTCCCAGGAGCTAGTCAACTAGTTATACATTTTTATAATTAATTATAACTAATTATATATACACACACATGATTAGCTGACTAACTATATATTTATAGTAACTCATTTTATATCCATACGAACTCCAGGACCAAGCATCAGCCCAATTATCAGAGTTTGTTTGCTGGTGACAGTTAACATTTGGCAAATCGGAAACTTTCTTACTTGAAAATAAGAGTTTTTTTAAAAATTTGTTTAAGAACCAAATGAAGCAGCTATCCGTATGAAGCATTTCCCACACTTTTGAGGCCAATGGACCACTATCAGCCCTCAAAATATCCTGCAAACCACCATCCACCTGCTGGAGACACCTCTGAAATGCTTCCCAACAGTCCATATTTACGTAGGGGTGGGAATTTCCATTTTGCTTTTAACCAAAACAGTATGAAAATGGCTGTTTCAGTTTAAAACCAAAGGGTCCCAAAATCAGGCCATTACGGTTCTTAATTTTTGGTTCTGTATCTTCCCATTGACTTCAATGGGAAGGGAAACCAGAGTCCAACCTCCCCTATCTCCATTCCCCAGGGCCCACTACCGTCTTCGGAGGGTGGGGTTGGGGATCCATGTCCCTAACACTCCCACCCCCAGGGACTGTCTTTACCCCACATTAACCTTACCCCCCGTGGCTCTGCCAGCTGGCATGTACTTACCGGTCTGGAGCTCGGAGGATGGGGGTGAGGAGCCACCATCTCTGTTTGCTGCCTACTGGGCTTCCTCTGCTGCCTGGAGGCCGGGCCAGGCTGCCTTCACTGCCACACCAGAGCCGGTGAGGCGGTGGGAGTTCTGGCCTTCCCAGGGCATGCTGCCAGAACGCCTTGCTCTGGCATTACACATGGACAAAATGGCCACCAGGGCCATTTTGAACGTGTCCAGCATTTTTCCAAAATGGCACCGGCAGCCTTGGTGCCCTTTTGGAAAAGGGCGGCCTTTCTGCACATAGGTGAAATGGCTCTATGCATGTGCATGTGCACTGCCGGAGCAGGGAGCTCTGGTAGCGCACCCTGGGAAGAAGCTCAGGGCGGCAGTCCTCCTACAGCTTCCCCCTGCAGCAGAGGAGACCCACAAAAGGCCCTGCATTCCACCCCTACTAAACAGGGATCAAAAAAATGGGGAGGGGGGGAGGAGAGGGGAACAAAAAAAAAAGTCCTGTGTTCCACCTCTGCTATTATTTATTTATTATTAACATTTTTACCCCGACACTCTCACTCAAAGGTGACTCAGGGCAGCTCACAATAAAATAAAAAATGCATCAATGTAAATACATAGATATAAAACCATAAGAACAGAGCACAAAAAATCATAGTGATTGGTACAACCCCCACCTAACCCCCTAACCCATCCCCCTCCCCCCCATCAAATGCCTGAAGGAAGAGCCAGGTCTTACAACTTCATTGAAAGTCAAGGAGATTTGGGCTGAGGTGGATCTCCACTGGGAGGGTGTTCCAAAGCAACAGCACAGCCGCCAAGAATGCCCACCTCTCTGTTTGGACCCACTGGAAGTGCAGGACCTCCAAGAGGGCGTTCCCAGATGACCTCAGGGGACCAGGGGTGAGATAATCCTTCAGGCAAGCAGGGCCCAGGCCGTTTAGGGCTTTAAAGGTTAAAACCAGCATCTTGAATCACGCCTGGAAGACAACAGGCAGCCAGTGCAATGCTTGGAGCGCTGGTGTAATGTGCTCCCCGCGGCCCATCCCAGTAAGAAGACGGGCTGCAGCATTTTGCACCAGCTGCAGCTTCTAAACCATCACCAGGAGCAGCAGCACATAGAGCGCGTTGCAATAGTCCAGTCTCGAGGTAATGAATGCATGGATGATGGTGGCGAAGTCTGAGACATACGGGTGAAGCCTTCTCACCAGATGTAGTTGGCGGAAGGCGTCGCTGGCCACAGTCAATACCTGGGAATCCAGGCGCAGCTGCAACTCCAGGAACATCCCCAGGCTCCACACAGATGGAACCAATGGTGGGCAAACACCCCCCAATAATAGGAGTAGTCCCCTCCTATTTAGGAGGAGTATTTAGGAGGGACAGACCCTCTTTGGGTGCTGAATCCCACTGTCCCTCTTTCAGGGGACAAAGTCCTTCTTTCAGCAGAGCAAGACAAAAAGAAGGGTATTCAAGGCTCAGGCACCTCTTTCCTGGTGGCCTCCCTAGAAAAGCGCTTGAGAGGAGAATGGGGAGTCGATGGAGTGACGAGAAACTGAGTGGAATGAGAAGCAGCAGAGGGTCTGTCCCTCTTGATGCACTTGGAATGTCAGGAGAGCGTGTTTGCATAAGTGCAAGAGGGGACCTCAGATTATTTTTTGAAAGGTGGGACTTATTGGTCAAGGGGGAGGAGCTTGCCCTCCTTTCGCTGCTGGAAATGTTGGGAGGTGTGCTGTGGTGTGACTCTTGTTCACTGTGCGCACAGGTTAGGTAGCTTCAGTTCTTGGTGTCACTGTGGCCATCTCTAGTTTGGGTCAAGGGCGTGTGCATATGCAGCCCACAGGACTTACACACTCTCTGCCATGCCAGTATCAATGGTGACTAAAAGCAGATTCAATGCAGCTGGTTATGAGGACTGGCTGCAGACCACTTAACATGGACCTGCCGTCCCGAGGCCACAGTTACAATCCACATTATGAGTCTAGAGCAGAGGTAGGGAACCTTCACTTACCTGGGGCCAAATTCGTGCCCTGTGTAGCCCTGTGGGCTGGAGTGTCCTGTGCGGGGCATAGTGTCCTATGTAGGGCGGCATGGCTGGCACCTCAAAGGCACTCTACAACCATCCGGTTGCTGGAGGGTTATCTGGTGGGTCATGGAGCATGGCTGGAGGGTTGCAGTAAGCAGGGGGCAGTGTGTGGGTGTCTGCAGGCTGGAGGTTCCCTGCCCCTATGCTAGGCTGATAAACTATCAGTTGATTTGAAACAAAGAATTTGTTATCTCTAGAATTCAGTCTCAATGATATGATGGAGTCCCACTTTGCTGATCTTTCAGGGTGTGCTGCAAAGTCTGGTGGATGGACACGGACAGTGGAAAGACCAAGGAGCAAAAATGGTCTGTTGGTTTGGGAGAGATCCATAATCCAGGCAGTGCACCTACCGGATGCAATTTTTAACTGACTCCCTCAGTCTTTTTGCAAATCTCTCACTCGAGTACGTACTGCAGGGAAGATTAGTCTGCTTGTGTGAACAGACCCAATGTAACTGAAAAACACTGCCAGGAAGTAATCAAACAAAAGATGTTTTTACACAAGCGCCTCCCTCCCCACCCATGTTGCCGGGCACCCATAGGGTACCACTGCAGCCCTGCAACATGTGTAGTGTGGGAGGAGGTGCTTGTCTAAAAGCACCCATTGTTGCAAATTTTGCAATTGTGACAAAAAGGTAAACCCAGATATTTGTATGTGCAAATTAACTTGTGAATTATTTTCACAAGTTATGGAAAGACTTATCTGTTTCTATCCTAGCCTCGGGCCTACGGGAAGCTAAGTGAGATCCTCTCTTGCACAGGCTACGCTGTCATCATCCCAACTTCCAAGTCCTGTCTGAGAGTGCAGTTTCCATCGAGTTTGCCTTTGTGATGTGTCGTAACTGAGACAGGAGTGCATTTGCCCAGTTAATCTAGAGCAATGTGTAATTACCGTGTAACTACAGAGCTTAAGCGAGGCACTTACCATGCCGGTGAACCATGGCTGCACAGCATTTGGGCCCTGTAATGTTAAGCATTACCAACTGGTCTCCCACTGGCAAATTCTCTTCAATTAATTCTAGATGAAAACCAAGAGGGTCATTCTGAATGACCTGTAGGAGTTGTCAGATAATAACCGTTTTATGTTGCCATTCCTTTTTGCCAAGGCAAAAACCTCTGTTCCTTCAATGACCATCAAGGGCCCAGGCAACAGAAGTGGGGGGGATCTCTTTGTCTCTGCCTTTTTCATTTCCAGGAACTAGGGAGCTCTGTAGTAAAATGCCCCCTTTTATCACCTAAGGAATATTGCGGAATTGTGTCCTCTTTTCAGTGGCTGTCCACCTGGAGCCTTCGATCCACGCTTTTGTAGTTTCTGCTTCTGATTGATGCAATTCACCTGTCTTCCGGGCTTGCTGTTAAGCCCCTCTGTGGATTGTCGCGTGTTCACAAGGGTTGCAGGCAGATTGCTCGCACACACCACCACGCTGGCACTTAAGTCATTACTTGCCGTGGTTTTCTACTTGCCCAGAGCATTGACTTTAACGCTGTACTTTACAAGGCAATAAATGCCCAGTTACTGCTTAGAATGACTTGATCAACTGGAGTCTGTGCAGTCTCCTTTCTGCAATTAAATGCAGCTTGTTCCCTGTCCTAAATCTTTTTTTTTTTCCCCCAGAGAAGGAAGGGATATAGCACTATGCCCGTGGGTATGGGAATAGTCCTTTCTTCTGCACTTTAAATGCCACATTGAAGTACTTTTTTAATATTACATGTAGAATATTTAATCTGGAGAGAACTGATATTTATAATTTACCACCTAGGGCTTCATAATTAATATTTGTGTAAAGCACTCAGAGATGTCTTGGATGTGAAAAGTGCTGTATAAATAAAGACTGTCTAGCTAAGGGAGGGAGGAAGGTTTCCACAGGCATCTGCAAAGTTACTGGGTAATTCAGAGTCCTTCATACTATGAAGACTGGGTAGCTCAGGAAATTAGGAAGGAACCAAGAAGCCTTCTCTTGTGCGGGTTCAAGTTCACTTTCAGTTAGTTGCCTTGTAAGGCAGGAGTGGGGAACCCCTGGCCTGTGGGCCAAGTCTGGTGCACAGCTGGTTTTTTAATTGGGCCCCTTTCCAATTCCTGGATTTGGCCTATGGGATCTAGTCAAGCACCAAAAGAGTAAGCTCAGAAGAAAGGAGCAGAGATGAGGGTATGCACTCAAGGATAGTGTTGGGTCCATGGCACAGATTCATGACCTGGACCCTCTTCCCCCTCCATCCTGAAGCAACCCCTTACAGACCCCACCCAACCGCACTATGCATCCCATGGAGAGTGCGCTATTTTCTAAGTGGCCCCTCAGGAGGAAAAGGATCCCCCACCTCTCTTAATTTATTAAGAAAGCTATTATCTGGGCCCGAATGGAATGTGTTTGTAGTCAGTTCAGTTCCCAGGGACTGATGCACTTGCAGGCTCTTTGGGAGCTTTTATGGAAAGACCAGCCATGGGGATTAGTGCAAAGAAGTCCTGGTGGCTTTAGGGTGATCATACCTCCCCTTTAAAAGAGGACCCATGAAGAATACAAGGGGCAGGGCTGCATTGGTTCCAGTGCAGCCTGCAACGTGTATTTTTCATAAGTGTCTTCTCTTAAAGAGGAGGTATGGTAACCCTATGTGGAAGACAGGACGTTCAGCTGCACCCCCTAATCTGTGGGACTCATTCTGCCAAAGGAAAGGGTGGGTGAGTGGGCTAAATCGATGTATCTCAGCAGCGGCATAGCAAGGTTGTAGTGGGCCGGGGTTCATGTCGCAATTATGCTCCCCCCTAAGGACAAGGTCTGGGTTCTTCCTAAGCAACAGCCCTTCTAAGTGGGCTCCCACCAGATTTGGCTTGGCTTCCCCCCCTGCAAAGGTGGTGGCACAGCTCTGGCTCCCTATGAGGCCCCCTGGGAACAGCACCAAAACCCACCAGAAAGGATGTTTTAAGAGAGGACATGGACAAGTCTGGCACTCTACCTCGTCCAACTCTAAAACCCTTCTTCTTGGTAGGGTCCTCTGCAAGCAGCCTGAGCACTGCTAGAAAACTTTCAGAGTGGGTGGGGGCAGTGGTGGACCTGCTCCATCCCCTGCTCACTCTGAAAATTTCCGAGCAGTGCTCAAGCCACTTGCAGACGGCCCAGGGCCTGGGCTCAACTAAGCCCCTTTGCTCCATGGTAGCTACACCTCTGTATCTTGGCTCCTCTAAACCTTTCTGCTGAAGCCCCTTGGCAGTTAACAATGGCCCAGCTGAATCAAAGGTCAGATTCCAACCTGGGGGGAGAGAGGGAGGAAGCTATTAGAATACTTTGTTTAAGGTTAGTATTAAGGGTAGTTAGTCTAAAGGAAACAGACACTGTAGGAGGTCATGGAGATTCCAATGGTGTCATTAAAGGTCACAACTGTATGAATGGGAGCTTTAGAAATAAATGGAATAAACTGGCCACTAGAGGGCACTAAAGATTCCTGGCACTTCTTACAACTTGAGAAGCGTTTGTTAAGCCTGGTCCTCTGGCCAGATTCCAAACCTTTTAAGGCCAAATTTTGTCTTATTACCCTGGTGTAAATCCTTTTTAACAGTGTTGACCTCAATCATGGTCTAGCAGATTTACAGTAGGTGTGAGAGCAGAACAGAGCTGCCAAGTCTGCTGCTGACTTCAGGGCCTCCCTACCGATTCCAGAGCTGGATCTACTTTCCCGTTCCATCCTTTTGTGGGGACAGGCAGCTGGGGCCCTAGGCACACGTGGTGGAGGACCAAGCACAAGCCTTTGCAGGAGCACCCTAGAGCTTTCTTCTTTTGTTAATTGGCAAATGTGGTAGAATATGACCCTTGACTAATTTTTAAACTTTCTGGGTGGTTCTTCCCCTAAATAAAATTTAGTTTCCCCCTTCTTGCTTTCACTAGGAACTGGAAAAGTTGGAGTGGGGAAGGGTGATAAGGAGGGTATATAAGAACCACCTTCCCCCCCTACACCTACACCTACATCCACCCACACCCCCACCCACCCACCCACACCCACACGGCAGCCACATCTACGGAGATATCCCTTTAAATGCCTGCTTGCACCAGTGTCTAACCATGCAGAGGTACAGATTTTGTTGCAGTTATCTTGCAGGGGTGATCTTCACTAGGCACCAAGAGAGACAGACTGTGAAGCAGAGAAGAGGAACATTTCCCCTCCTCCGGCCACTAAGAACATAGATACTCCTTTTTTGAACCCAGTTATGCTGTTGACCTTCACAACGTCTTCTGACAAGAGACATACCAGCCGCAAATCTGAAAATGAGTCGCTCCCAGAGTAAATCCACATAGATTTAAATGGAACTGCTCTAGAGTAGGGGGCTTGAAGATTGTAGTTAGAAAGCTAGTAAATTTGGGATCAGCTGAATGAAGAGTGGAGCTAATTTACAGCCCAGGGACTTTCATCCGCTATATTCTAATGCTATAATCTATCTGATATAGTCTCTCTCTCATATTCTTTGAACTTCTGAGAACCACTCTAATTATAATGTAGCTCTTATGTAACTAATATGTGCAGGTAATAGTGTGATTCTATGTAGCAAGCCATATGGTCCTAGGCAGTCACTTTCGATGCCGTTAAACCATTGAAGCAGATAAACTCCATGTCCATGCACAAAGTAATTGCACAAAACTAATTTGTGTTTGCAAACAGAACCTAAATTAACTATGTAAATAAGCAGAGCCTCAGACTAAATATTACAGTAGGTGGAACCAGGGGAGTGGAGAGCAGGGACAACTTCATAACTGCTGAGTAGAATGGGTGCATTATATGGAAATGGGAAGCGTTGATAAAGTGCAGAAGGCTAATGCTGTGAACAATTGTTCGAATGGCGCAGGCTATAAATCCTTCATGCATCCCCCCTCCCCTTTCAGCTAGAAACCATGTCATTTAAGAGGAGACTGCTTCGAGAACCATTGTTTTAATGCCACGGGTTTTTTTCCCTGGGAAAGAGATTTAACCCTCTTATTGTTAGTTCTGAGACTGTATTGCATTTCACTCATTCTTCACATAGAGCCTCGTACATCTCCCACAGACAGCCATTTGCAAGGAGCCTTGAACCAGCACCTCCTAGGAATATGGCCAGTTCTTCTGTGCCACTGCTGTACCTTGACAGTGCCCCGGAATTGAAAGTCAATAAGAGTTTAGCTATTGGCTCCAATTGGTTAAGATTTGCAGTCTTCCTCTCTTGGCTAAATCTTACTTTCATCTTGAACATTACTATATGATGTGTCTTCCTTTGAGTGTTTGTTTGGGGATGCTTGTAAAATGCTGAACCAAATAGATGGCACAGCCTTGCACATGTGCTGTTATCCTCATTAATAGTAATAATAATTATGCTCCCATCACGAGGCAGCGGCCTTCAGTCTTTATTAGAAGAATAAATCAGAGAGTAAGAAGAAAAAGAAACATAATTGAGATTTGGGTAACAGATGGGGAAGAGGAAAAATGGTTCAGGGATGAGCCTTGTTTTTCAAGGCGATTGCTGGCAACAATGTAAAGCAGATACATTCACCGGTGAAATAAATGCTGCATAAAAACAGATGGGGTCCCTAGAGCCAGAAACTACATCTTTTTCTTTACAGTCTGAGTTTTGGAAGAGTACTGGAAGAGGGCAAACAACGCACACAGACACATGCACATTTGTTCAGCACAGTGTGTTGGTACATTGAATTCAGCGGCCATCTGGGTTGGAATGGTTTTGCCACAGGTGGTGCCTGTGTGTTTGGCTATAAGTTTTGCTGTCTCTCTCAGATGTACAAGCTACCCTCCTTCTAGAAAGCCTGCCCTCTTACTTCTCTCAGTGCATCCTTATGCTGACTCAAAGCCCCTTCCCTTTCTGTAAAGTGTGAGAGACTACAGAGAGCTTTACAAGGGGGAGAGAAAAAGTTTCCTATCCCCGCCCTGCTCTGTGTGGATAATGGGGTCTTCCTGAACCTCTGCAGAGTGATCTGTTACAGAGAATGGCCTGCTTTATGTTTCATTTCTAGGATAATGGTGTGCTGAACAGTCATCTCTCCGACTTCCGTCCCGTCTGTAATAGATCAATGGGGGATGGACGGTTAATAATAGGGTTCGTAATGGCCGTTCTGGGCAGGTTTCCCGATCCTTCTGACTTGATGGAACTTCTCCTTTGATACGTGTGTAGTGTGTGTTGTGTGTATGTAACTATATGTTTGGGAGTGTTGGTTTCATAGGAAAAGTGCTTGACTATTTTGCTTCCAAAAGAGTTAGTTTGTGCACACAGGCAGTGTGGCGTGTGTGTGTGTCCGTGTGCGTATCTGCATGCACAAGCTATACATAGACTGCTTCAGTATTACAGGGGTGGTCAGACATACAGTGTGTGTGGTCCACTTGATCCATGGGCCAACCTCAGGCCATCGACCAGGACCATTCCCACTGGTTCCGGCACTCTAGGCTGGGACCTCTTTCATTGGCTTCCAGCTTGACGGCACCTCAGCCATGGGTCTCAAGAGCGGAGAGAAGCATTTCCCTTTTGAGAGAGCCTTCATCATTGATCTGGAGGAGCTCTCCTAGCCGGCCGATTCCTCTCTCCTCCCCAGGGGCAATCTCTGAGAGGCTGGACCCCCTATCTACCCTGCGATCTACTGGAGATTAGTTTGTGATCCACCACTAGATCATGCTCTCCCTCTTTTCTGCTTTGTATTATTATATCCACACGGGCAATGAGAGAATGTTCAGAGACTGTAGCCAGTGCAGAACATGGCTCACTGGGAGTACGTTACACAAATGTTCCAGAATCTGCACTGCCTTCCCATAGCCTTCTGGGTGCAATTTGTGTTGCTGTCTTTGACCTAAAAAGCCCTAAATGGCTTGGGACCTACATTTCTAAATGCCACCTCCTCCTCTATGTTCAATGATGACCTCTAAGGCCATGATGACCTCTAAGGCACACTATTGCAAGTTCCAACAGTGTACCGAACACATATGGCAATGGCAAGGATTCTCAGAGAGGTGTTCCTAGTGGCTATTCCACCCCTGTGATCGTGAATCAGTAGCTTGTGCATGCAGATACACATGGACTCCCTTCCCATGGAGGTTTGCCAAAGCTGGGGCATTTTCTGGAGGTGATGAAAGACTTATTTATATGAGCAGGTGTTTAACAGGAGGGGTTGGGGTGACTTTAAGGGAATGTTATATTTTTATATAATCTATATTTTATGGGATTTTTTTCATCAACATTTTATGTTTTATATCAGGGGAGAGGCAGCCCAGATCAGGGAGGCCAAATCTGTCTTGCAGCTAGATTTTAATGTGCCCCCTTTCCAGTTCCTGGATCTGGCCTGTGGGATCCAGTTCCTATACCCAGGCACTGAAAAACTGAGCTCAGGGTAAGGGGGAAGAGGGTATGCCCACAAAGACAGGGGTCAGATCCATGATCTCGACCCTCCTCCTCCTGAGTGTACTACTTAAGCATCCCTTGGCCCCCAAATTTTATGCAGCTCTCAGAACTTGGACTAATTTTCATAGTTCACCACCCCCACCCCCCGCTGAAATTCCCCATCCCTGTTTTATATTTTATTTGCCCTGGTCCATAGGGGAAGGGCAGGCTAGAAACCTAAATAAATAGAATATGTTCCACAGAAATTGAGGTCTGGACTTTGAGAGGGCTCCTCAGCAGAGCCTGTGGGCTCCAATTTCTTTCCCCTATTGCTGTTTGAATGTCTTAAAAATAACAAGGGAAGAAAAATGGAAGGGGGGGGGGGGAACCTAAGCAGCACAGCCTGAAATGCTGCTTTGAGCAGGCTTTAAAATCTAAAATCACCTCAGATGTATTTTGAATTAGGCTGGAACATATATTTAGACAGACCTATTTTTCATCTAAGGGCATTAATGTACTGACTCATGGGATTTTTCTGCACAAACATTTCCTGTCGCACAGAGGTACAATGGTGAAATAACCAGAGCACTGACGTCTAAAAAATAGGGATGGGAAGGGCGCCATCAGATCAATCCGAATCACCTAATTTGGGGGCGAATCGGACTGATCCGCTTGATCTGATTTGCTATGGGGGATCCGATTCCCTGCTGGATCCCCCAGCGAGTCCTTGGAGCTGTGCTGCACATTCAGCTTGTACCCATCCTCCCACAAGCTCTGCCTCCCCCTGCCGGACCCATGCCCGGCACATACCTTCCACGGACCCCTGCCCGTGTCCCGCCCTCCCCAGCACTTTTGGCAGCAGCACTGATGGGGCAAGCAGGCATGGCAGGATTCTGGGGGAGGCTGGTGCTGGGCACTGGCAGGAGTCCTGGGGAAGCAGAGCTTGGGGGTAGAGGGGCCAGGCAGGAGTGTGGAGGTGGGTAGTTTGCACTTATCTTTTCTTCCTAGGCTGCAGTGGCCTGTGCGGCATCCAGTGCAGCCTTCTCAGGGCTGTGCCAGGAAGGATCTAACAAACAAACAAACAAAAGCAATGTTCGTGCACAAAATGGCCACCATGACCGTACTATGCATGCACAGCCATTCTGAGCATGTGCAGACTGGATGCCATTTTTCAAAATGGCACCGATGCTGCCAGTGCCATTTTGGAAAATATTTATTTATTTTTATTTTATAGATTTGTATCCCGCCCCCTCCTGCAATGCAGCTCGGGGCGGCTAACAGCAAAATGGCCATACATGTGCAGAATGACTATGGTGGCCACTTTGCGCATGCACATTACTTTTAGTTTTAGTTGGTTTCTTCCTGGAGAAGACGGCGCCAAGTGCTGTAGCCTAGGAAGACAAGGCAAGTACACTGAAAACTACCCCCCTACCCACCACTGCCTGGCCCCTCTACCCATGCCCCAGCTCTGCCTCCCCCCGGGCCCCCTACCCAGCGCCTGGGCTGGGCAGAGGTCCAGGAGAGGCAGAGCTGGGAGCAGATGCACGGTCTTAAACTGTATTGGTTGGAATCCGATTCCAATTCTGATTTCAATTAAAACTATTTAAATCCAAATTGAAGATCAGTCAGTTTGATTCTGAACTGATACTGATTTTCAATATGATTTCCGATCCCTACTAAAAAAAACCAAACAGATCCGCTAGTGAGAATGAGCAAGATGTTGAAGACCAAAGGTTAGAACAGAGGATTGTTAGGTGGATCACTGCAGGCCTGGAGTATGACTGAGTAGTTTAATTTCTATATTTATTTATTATAAAATTTGTATGCCACCCCCTCCTGCTAAAAGCATCTCGGGGTGGCTAAAACAGATTAAAAAACAACAATAATACAATTAAAAACCCCACAATAAAACAGATTACCTCCTACCCCACCCTAACCCAACCCACCCAGCCCATCTCCCTTGGGAAATGCACGGTGGAACAGCCGGGTCTTACATTGTCTATGGAAAGAGGGGAGGTCAGTGGTCAGGTGGACCTCCGGTGGGAGGGAGTTTCACAGCCGCAGCGCAACCACAGAGAATGCCCTCCGCAAGGTTGACACCTGAGAAACCCAGGGGACCTTGAGGAGGGCGCCCCCGGCTGACCACAGGGGCCGATCCAGGACCTGGCAGGTGGGGCG